>JABYQK010000098.1:0-144189 GCA_022606075.1 Fomitopsis betulina
ATGCCAAGCAGGACGCACAAGCGGGAAGATAGTCAACCAAAGTACCTCCAGGACCAGCACCCTCAAGCACTGTAGAGACACCCTCCTCTGAGTCGATGGTATGAATGAATTCATTGTCTATGGTTGCTACTTGCCGGCCATACATTATTTCTAGAAGTATGGCCACATGATATCTAAGTGGAAGGACACCACTGAATGATAGCCACATTGTGGTCATGCATGTGCTCACCACTTAAAATGGTCCCTGTACTTGGAGGGATCTGCCAGGACATCAGATAACAAAATTTTCACCTCTCGCCGTTGCAGCAGTAGGTATCTATCCAATGTGTTCCGGGTAATTAGAGTGTCCTGGAACCACCTCCTATGCTGCTTCCATGTGTTGTTGTACATGACAAATACACCGCCTGCCATCCATTGAGCCCTGTGAGCTCAGAAAAATGAGACACTGCTGTGAGCAATATGCGAAGGATAAACTCACATCTCAGACAAGTAAACAAATTGTGGTTGCCCAGAGTACTTTGCGCCACACTTCTCCAAGAGTTCAAAGGTAGCTTGCACCGAGTTGAGGATGATAACAGGTTGTTGGAAGAACTTGACATAAATGATGTCCCCTAAGTTAGGAAGCTAAGTCATCGTGAAATTGGCATCAGGCAGACAAGGACATGACACGGCATAACAACTAATGAGCAGAAGCAACAGATACAACAGGCTGTTGGGACGGCTGTCCTAGCCAAATTACTGCAAGTACAAATTTGATCAACAAGTAACAGGCTGGTATATACTCGAAAATACTTGGAAGGCTAGTTGTACATCAGGAAAGTGCGCCACCTACCTATGTTGCCTCATTGAGACAACGAGGCAATGAGACCGTTTGAGACAGGCTGTCTCAGGGCTGTCTCGTTTGAGTAGATTATTTCTCATTTGAGAGGCTACTGAGGCAGTTAGGTGCATAGACAACATGTATACGAGACACTACGAGACACTAAGGCATG
Organism: Fomitopsis betulina; assembly: GCA_022606075.1. Classification (NCBI taxonomy): domain Eukaryota; kingdom Fungi; phylum Basidiomycota; class Agaricomycetes; order Polyporales; family Fomitopsidaceae; genus Fomitopsis; species Fomitopsis betulina. The sequence continues at coordinate 993 of JABYQK010000098.1, forward strand.
CCACTGGACCGCAAAGAAATGCAACAAAATTGAATATAGATTTGAGCTAGACAGCAGGAGATAAGTCTTGTCCGAGTCCGTAAAATGCTCTACTGTCAAGATCCTGTTCTGCCAAGTCATCGAAACAACAGAATTACAGATAACATGGTGCGGAAGTAGGCAACTGTAAGGTAATGGAACAAAGCAAGGACACAAAATCCTGACATACCGCGCATGTGAGCAGCACACAACCACGATTTTGGGGTTACCCTGCGGTGAACACGGGCCCGCGTGCTGTTACCTGCTGGTAAACAGGGACCTGCGCGCTGTTACCCGCCGGTATACAGGGGCCACGCGCTGTTACCCTGCGGTGAACACGGGCCCGCGCGCTGTTACCCACTGGTAAACAGGGGCCCGCATGCTGTTACCCGCCGGTATACAGGATGACAGTGCCGCTTCCATGTCAATGTCATGTAGAGGTGATGAATACATACGTGATGTTGTCCCGGTCTTTTCCCATCTTATGCTTTGGGTGGCCACGCACCTCTTGCTCAGGCGGGGCTTCTGTTGCCATAATGAACGTCAGATAATGAACTCGGAGCAACAACAGAGCATAGATCTATTACCTGTTGATGCCTAGCAATTGCGGAGTCTTAGTAAACGTACACACCAGAAACAAACATATGCTTCTGACCGTTGTGATTGCTTCAATGTCGTGCCTTCGCACACTGTTTGAGTTCTTCTCCTTCCGTGTGGCCTTCGCCACTGGTGTTGCCTGGGCTGGCAGATGAATGGTAGCAAGGGGTGCTGGCATACTGGCTGCTGTTGGTGGGTTGGCAAGGAGATCTGCAACATACGAAGTCCCGGTCATGAAGTGTCAATGTTGCAGCTCAGAAGCTTGATCAAATACCATACCGGCGACACTGTCGGATTGTAGGGTGGCTGACAATATATTCAGTTTCATGGCTGGGTTTAGAATGTACTGTACATACCCTCATACTCGCCCACACTGGGCAGCTCATGCGGTGACTCCAACATTTGCTGATCGTCCTGAGCATTGGCAGACCCAGGACCTGACGAGATTTGCTGCTGTCGATGCTTCGGTGGAACCTTCAGAGTCAGTGTGTGTCTGCTCTGCTCTGCAGCATCACGCTGTCGCAGATGCTCCTGTATCTCCGCGAGGTTACTGATTTTACCGCTGCGGACCAGCGCAGCCGCCTTCTTCTTCTCTGCATCAGCCTTACGATCAGCATCGAGCTCTTCCTTTGAGCGATGTTGCTGTGAGTATTCTTTGACTATTGCGCCTGGACGCTGAGCTTTGTTCTTTGGACGAGTCGAGGGACCAGCCATGGACACAGGAAACTGAGAAAGAGTGATAAGAGATGGAAAACAAGGGGACTTAGAAATGAGGGGGGAGCGGGCGGAAGGAGGGGCAATGGTGGAGCGGTTGGGTCCTGTCGTGCGCGGAGGGCCCCAAAGCAACACACATGCTTGCTAAGCTTGAGCACGGGGTGGATGAAACCGGGGCGTCCCCGATAACAGCCCTTGATTGTCAATATTAGTCTCTTGTGCCACTGCCGGTCGCGGCATCACTCACCAACTCCAATCTCTACGCTCTCTACTCATCTCTCCAGCTAGTGTTGATGATGGACATCGACCCTGCGAAGTGATTCATCTGGACACCGTTGTCCGGGCAGCCCACCTTGCACCTATGTATGGTGATCAATTCATTCCACAGGAGCTACAATCTTCGGAGAGCATGGACGCTTTTCGTGCTTATTTGGTGAACAAACTGATTGATTACCATGCTCATCAAAATTTATTCTGATGTCCCTGAGTAGTTACTGCATCTAATAACACTAGTATTGGTTCAATGTGAGATTGTGACTCGGAAAATATTTGCCGTGGACCACGAAGCCTGTATTCTGCTGAGGTGATGAGGCCCAATAGGCCAGAATGAGACACCTTAGACGTTTGAGGCGGCGTAAGACACCTCGACACTTTCCTGATGTATCTGGTTGTATGCTATTGGGTGTCTGAGTTAACAGTCATTCTGCACTTTCATTGTGGAGGTTCACCACGAGTATAACAGCTCACTTGTATATAGACCCTCATTCTATAACCCTGGACAAAGACTCGTAGGCGAGAGACAACACTTTCGATATCTGGCCTGAGCATGAAATTCTGACACTCGATGTGTCGGGCAGCTGGCTACATCTTTGTTGACACATCAGGTCGACACTTTCCAGGTCTACATACTGATCTCCATCTGCACTCTGCTTATTGACCTCGAGATCAACCAGGTCTCTGCTGATTGCTGTTGTAGCGCTTATCGAATCCATGCACAACGTTATGAACAAGATTGTGGATCATAGCATGATGACATTCAATATCAACTGTGCAACGAAAGTGCGATGTGCTACTACATATACATGACAATCACCATAAACATTCGCCCTCTAGCTCACAGACCAGCCTGAGTGGGTACAACCAGGCCACCAAGCCCTTGGTTCGCTTTGAGAGTTTGACCAGCAGCTTGCACCGTAGCCGCACTGGTCACTGCCATATTCTGATCAGTCGGCAACAGATTTCGTGTCGTTCGAGTGTGCATCTGTAGCCCCGCTCTATATCTGTGTGACATGGATGAGTCTTGATGAGCTCAGTTCTCATATTTGAGCATGGCGGAGTTGCTTACCAAAGCACCTATATCATTCATGTTACCATTGATCACTTCATCTAAGAGCTTTGGTGCCACGTCGGTCAGTGCCTCAAAGGCCATGTAGTTGTAGTTCTTTCTGTATGTACATTGTTTGTCAATGCAGCGACAGTAGTGCAAATGACAAACACTTACTCATTGTCATAAAACGACATTGTGAGTGGGGTCTCATGTGCATAGCGAGAGATGCCTTCAAGGAGAACCACTGACAGAAGGGCCCACATATCAATGCATCGTGTAATGAGTCAGCCATTCACAACAAATTGGTCGACCTTGTCTGCCTTGCGACGCCAAGCCTGATGACCTGTCTTTGTAAGGTGTACTTCTTCCGGTGGGGCAGGTCATTTTTGTCCCACAGCAGGTGATGTTGAGTCAGGACTCGTCACTGAGGGTGGAGAGGTACTGGCAGAGGTTGCAGTGGAAGCCATGTCAGGACAGTGTGAGCGTAGATTGACTTGGGGAGACTTGCTTTTAGGGCTCTCACCTCAGTGGTTTAGAATTCCGCTTTCTGATGAGATTGTGATTGTCACTGGTGCGACAGGCTGCGGACAAACTTGGCAACAGGTGGGATTGTTTAGGGTTGCTATTGTTACCTGTTTCGACCCTCACTGATTGTGATTGCAGTTGTGTCTTGAGGACTGATGGCCACCGAGAAGTGAATGGTATATGCTGGAACCAGTGAATCAGTTCAGAATGACAAGACACATGATACACATAGAATGAGGGCATACTTGACTGCAACTTCTTTGATGGGATGATAGAATAGACCATTGACCTAGCCCTTTGCCCACTGGGACTTTGATCATGACAGAAGTGCAGCACCAGCCATCTGATGCCTTGAAGATATTATCGGGACCACTGTCGCCAAGCTGTGAGTCAACCTTGTCCCAGTTCATCCTCAGCAGATCAGTGTTGTTGAAGTCCGGATCCTGGAGTGTCCTGACAAGGCGCTTTAGATCAGCGTGTGTCTTTGTGTTGCTGTCTGACCAGAACCAGTCGCCTAGTAGGTAGGAGCTATGATTTGGATATGGTGCATAGGGGTTGTTGACCCCGGGCACAGAATCTGTGTCACCCAATGGATTGTCATTGCTTGATACAAGTAAGTTGACGAGCAGGCTATTCTTACGCAGTGTAGCGGGACGCTAGCTTACCTGGTTTGTTAGCTGTGAGGCTTGATGCACACAAAAGTTGCTGTTGAGCGACTTGGGATTGTACTACGCTACAGGGGTCCTTATATACATGTAGGAGACCGTCTGACTAAGCTACTGTATAGTACCAATCCCGATGCATGTGATTCTATCTACGATGCATGTGTTACTCCTGTTACCCGGAGTACCGGTGTGTGAACTCGGCTGCCTAGTTAGGCGCTCTCTATTGTTCAACACTCCCCCTTGCTAAGTGCAGCGGTAGATGCGCGCAAGCATTAAATGGCGCATAGTGCAGCCGACTATGCTGGACTTCTAATCATAGAATCTTAGTCCAAGCATTCCTCTGAATTTGAGGAATTTGATACGACCCAAGTTCTTAGTGAACAAGTCTGCCGGATTGTCATCAGTGCTTACGTAGAAGACTTCGACTTTCTTGTCTTCTACTAGCTCCCTCACGTAGTGGTAACGAATGTCAATGTGTTTAGACCGACGTTCCGTGATGGGATTGGAGCTAATGAATATTGCTCCCTGATTGTCCGAGCAGATGGGCAGCGGGCCGAGCTTGTAGCCGACCTCCTCTAGGAGCATCTTTATCCAAGCTACTTGTCGCGAGCAATCGCTCAGCGACATATACTCAGCTTCAGTGGATGACAGAGCAACTGTCTTCTGTCTTCTAGACAGCCAACTGAACGCGCCGTTCGCGAACTTTAAGAAGTGCCCAGACCGTGACTTTCTGGCTTCTGGGCTGTCTGCCCAGTCAGAGTCAGTGCACGCCAATAATCCATTGCCGCTTTGCCCTTCATAGACTAGCGCATAGGATTTTGTACCAATTAAATAGCGGCAGATATACAGCGCTCTGTTTAAATGGTCCTGTGACGGATTTGCTGCAAATTGCGCAAGTAATGTCACGGCGTAGCAAATGTCAGGTCGAGTTCCAAGCATTAGGTATAGCAAGGAACCGATGACGGTCTGGTACTTGCTTCGAAGCGCTGGGTCAGCTGTGCCAGTATTGGCAACAGGTTTGTATCCAGCAGGGAGTGGAGTTGGCGCAGATTTAGCGTTCTGCATGCCACAGCGCTGCAGCACTTTCTCAAGGTAGGCGCATTGATCCAAATGGATTTCGCGGCCTTTCCGAGTTATGCGCATGCGCAGGAATTCCTTGACGTCGCCTAGATCGCGACACTCCCACTTCTTCATGAAGCGGTCCTTTAATGAAAGGACTAGGGTCTTATCCTTGCCACAAAATATGGCATCGTCTACGTAGACGATGATCAGCACGAAGCGACCATCTTTTGTCCCATAGACGAATATTCCGGCATCGGATACGAGGCGTTTACAGCCAAGTTCCTTTAGGGACTCATTGAGGGTGCGCCACCACGCAAGCCCTGCCTGCTTAAGTCCATAGAGAGCGCGAAGTAACCGGAGTACTTTGTGCTCTTGGCCTGGTACTGCAAAGCCTTCAGGCTGCTCCATGTAGATTTCCTCGTCGAGCTTGCCATAGAGATAGGCATTACGGACGTCGAGTCCGGAGACGTGCATATCCTCAAGCGCAGCTAAGGCGAGAATTAGACGTACAGTCTCAAAGCGTACGACTGGAGAGAAAACCTGATCATAGTCAAGGCCTTCAATCTGGGAGTAACCCTTGGCGACCAATCTGGCCTTTTTCCGACCGTCAGTTTTGACGTCGAATACCCAGCGGTTTTTAGTGACCTTTCGTCCCTTAGGACGGTCAACCAGTTCATAGACATTGCGTTTGCGAAGTGCCTCAAGTTCTTCGCGACACGCTGCCATCCACTCCTCAAGCTCCTTTTTAGGTAGCTTTAGTATATCGCGGAATGACCATTCTCTCGGACTGGTCCCGTCTGGTAGATCGTTGTCGAGGGTGGGTAGCGCTTTTGCAAGCAGCAACTCGACTAACTTAACTCCCCCTTCCCGGCATATTTCTGCCAGTAGTAACTCAGCGCTTTGCGCTTCATCCTCATCGGATGGGGCGGACTCGACAGGTTCGTCGCGTGGAGGAGGATTTGGCGCAGAACTAGGTCCGGGAACCTGTTGTCTTTGCTGCCTTTGTGGTCCGGTTTTGGTACGGGAGCTACCCGCATCCTCACCGACCATCTTTTTCCATCTCCCCTGATTTTCGATGTCCTTTACTATGTCTTGGGGCTTCCGCTGCTCACCATAGACATTACCTCTACGAGTTACTGGTCTCCGCTCCCTTGCTGAACGTCGCGGCTCCACTGGGGGCGCAGGGTGTTCTACCGGTGCATGGGGCGGCGGTACTGGGTCTATGGGCGCATCCTGCAGCTCCTGCTCATCGTCATGAACATGACCGTTTCCCCTTTTAGGAAGGTGATGTTTTGGATGATCATCGTCGTCATCCTCATCTACCTGAGGTGTGGTATTTGGTTGATTTTCTGGGATCATTTCTTCTCGAGGTGGCCAAACTCGAGTTGTACCCCGACGATTTGTCAAGGGGCACTTAGGAAACATTGTTTCGTCAAACATCGCGGTGGATGATCTGAACAAAACATTATCTGGTGCTCTCATGAAGAGCCATCCGCCAGTGCGCTCTGTAGAGCCATCTCCCCCAAGATAAATCATCAGCTCCGATTTGGGTGATAAACCATTTTTTCTAACGTCCTTTGGTATGAAGACGTACGCACCGCAGCCGAAAACGCGCAGGTGCGCCACAGATGGCGGTTCGCCATTTATCAATTCGTAGGGGGTAAGCCAATTAAGGTGACGAATTGGCGTCCTGTTGTAAACATGGACTGCATGATCCACAGCGAATTCCCACCAGGATGGAGGTAGACAAGCATCATGGCGCATTGCCTCTGCTTTGTCCATGAGCGTCCTATTGAAACGCTCAGCTCTGCCATTCTCCTGAGGAGTATGCGGCGAGCTCTGAAGGATCTCTATGCCATTATCCTTTAGAAGGTCTTTGAATGCAGCGGAGACGTATTCTCCCCCTGCATCAGACAACCACTTCTGCACTGTCTTTCCATATTTAGTTTTTACCATGGCTAGGAATTGCCTTGTGGCTGTAATCGCTGCAGATTTCTTGCGCAGATTTACAGTCCACGCATGCGATGAAGCATCATCATAGTAGAGTATGTAATACTTGTACTTATGATAGGAATCTACTGGGAAGGATTTTAAATCCGAATGAATAAGTTCAAACGGTACCTTTGCCCGGTAGTTGGATGGCGGGAAAGACTTAGAGTGCATTTTCCCTTTTGCACATCCTTGGCATATTGGTGAGTCCTTAGGAATCTCCACCTTTCTGGGAAACCCAGATGTATGCTCCTTCGCCTTTGCAAGCACGTCCTTAGAAGGGTGCGCAAAACGGCGATGCATAGTCGAATAATCGACTTCATTTACGTTCACATAAATATTCTGAACGTTTTCACCCGATTCAGCCACGAGGGTGAAGGTGGTAGTGTCTGGGTGCTGCGGTGTAAACCTGAATAGAGGTTTCCGCGCTCCTGGTTCATACAGACTGATATGCTGCGCTGTTGCGCGCAAGTCTAGTCCGTCTTGGAGGAACATCCCCAATGACAAGAGACGAGCCGAGCAATTTTCCATGTAATAGACAGGATATAGGCGCGTCTGCAGCCATTGTTCGTCTATTTGGTAGTTTAGGAACACAGTTCCTTTAGCAATTATGCTTCCTACCGCTCCTTGTTGTGCCGTTTGAGTACGGATAGGAGTCTGGAGATACTCGAATTCTGAGAAGTCTCTTATGTCATTTGTAATGTGCAAAGATGCACCTGAGTCCAGTAGCCACTCATTCGCTGAAAAGCGACTTTTTCCTTTTCCCTTACAACGTGAGCACGCAGCGTAATCGTGCGAATGAATACATTGTACATTTTTTAAGCTGCTACTAAGTACATTTACGAATGTCCGAGCGCCGTTGTGCAAGTCAGAAGCGGCTGTTAAAGCGCTGTTAGTAACTTGCTTAGGGTTAGGAATATGAGTGACATACTCATTGCCCCAGTCGTCGTAGCCATCGTATGGCTCCATGCAGCGGAGCTCACCCGTTAACGGGTTCCGAAAGCTTTCGTCGACGATAGGGGGCGCAAGGCCCGCGGCCTGCGCTATCATGCCGTTTAGCTCGGCGTCGTGCGCGTCGATGTCTTCTTCGTCTGTTGCCCAGACGATGGACTTCTCTTCGGCGTCGCGGAAGTCGTCGTCCTCGCTGATGTATTCATCGCGCATGACCTCGTCGATGCGGTCGGCCATGTCGTTGTCATTGAGCTTGCTGCGCTTCGAGGCGCGCGACTCAGTGTCCGAGGGGACTTCTTCGATGTGAGCGTTGCTCACGACTTCCTTCAGCGCGCGGATTGTCTCCGGCGTGCCAGCGACGTCTAGGTCCTTGGCGAGCTGGAGGGCTTCTCCGAGCCAGTCACCGCGGGCGCGCTTCTTGCCCTTGTTGGGGGCAGGTGCTGCGACCTTCCGAGTCCTGCTGCCCGAAGGCGCTAACTCGACGACGGTGCTGGTCGTCGGGGCGGGGATCGACACGGTGTCGGCGATGTGCATTTCTGCGTGCTCGTCGTGCAAATGTGGCTTACCACGGTTTTTACCGCCGCGCTTTCCCCGGGGAGTAAAGCCTTTAGCTTTCTCCTTGCCCTTGTCCTTCCACTCCTTCTTACCCGCGCTGCTGCTGCGAGAAGGAGGGATTGCCCTTCTTCTGCTTGATAGCAGAGATTTTCTGGGCGGACGACTGCCCCTTGTTCTTCGACTGTTCCCAGGAGGCGGTTAAGGCGTCCTGGGCGCTGCTCGGCGTGAGATCTTTTATCTCAATCTTGTTGAGAGCTAGCTGAATGGCCGTCTCGTACCGAGGTGGAGCGGCCCCCAAAATAATCAGGGTTCTCATCTGCAGCGGCAGAGAGAGGCCGGCTCCATCGAGCTCGTCGAGATTGCTCTGGATCTTTGAGATCGCAGGGCCGGGGTGCTCGTTGGCCGGAATACGGACGTTTACAGCTGCCTTGAAGAAGGCGAAAGCCCCCATGGCGCTAGTCCCTCCGTAGAGCCCTTTCAGGGTATTCCAGATTGACTTTGCAGTTGTCTTTGTCCTGACAAGCTGCGAGACCTCGACGCTTAGGCGCAAGCGAATGCTGCCCATAGCCTTGGATTGCATTTACATCCAATCGAGAACTTCAGAGCGGTTTGCTCCGTCCGAAGCCAAAACAGGCTCATCGAAACCATCGGGCAACTCGATGAGAATCCAGACGCCTTGTGACTGCAAGTACGCCTTCATCAGATCGGCCCAACGGCGGTAGTTCGATCCGTCGAGGACGGGGACGAGGTTCTGCAGAGAGTTCGACATTTTCTTGTTTGTTGGTTGGTGGTGGTAGAGCGGTTGGTGATATGGTTCTGTGAACGCATTATCAGCGCTCTGACTTATGCTGCCGGAACGGCGCTGACACCACACTGGACTCATTGTTTGGGATGGCGACAGCGAAGCTGTGCCCGACCTGCAGCCATATAGGCGCAAAGTCTCCCCCTGACGTCAAAGCCCCTAAGGGCGACGTCCAGGCAAGCTAACCTGACCCGCAGCGGACGCAGCCATAAAGGCGCAGTACCGCGCAGTGTTCAGGGCTCATAACCTGACGAGCAGGCTATTCTTACGCAGTGTAGCGGGACGCTAGCTTACCTGGTTTGTTAGCTGTGAGGCTTGATGCACACAAAAGTTGCTGTTGAGCGACTTGGGATTGTACTACGCTACAGGGGTCCTTATATACATGTAGGAGACCGTCTGACTAAGCTACTGTATAGTACCAATCCCGATGCATGTGATTCTATCTACGATGCATGTGTTACTCCTGTTACCCGGAGTACCGGTGTGTGAACTCGGCTGCCTAGTTAGGCGCTCTCTATTGTTCAACATAAGTCATCAAGCAAGAGATCCGTATCAGGATCACAGTCAGGCAACCTGTCTGCGTACTCGCGGAAGATACTGAACGAGTTTGGCACTGTCCGGGATGTCACAGGTACTGGCGCCGACTGAGGAACCACGATGCTCACCGAACTTGAAGTCACCAACTCTGTGGTCTGTGGGGGTGGGGGTGGACTCATCTTGCGTGTTTCTGGCAGATCATTGCATGTCGGGCCCCCAGGCAACATATCACAGTAACGCGCAGGTAGGCGATTGTGATTTGATCGAATGGGCCTCCCAGCAGGAGTTGATGATACAGGTGCGGAAGCGTCAACGACCATCAGTGCATCGTGGAGGGGGACAACTGCTTCCTCTACTATGGGGTGAGAAGGACCCACCATCACGACGTCAAGTGCCTGCTCCTCGATGGTATGAGTTATGCAATGGGTGGAGATCAATCTCCACAGGAACGCACTGCTTCTGTCCGTGTGGCATCCTGATCCATGTCCTCGCTGACATGGCTGCTATTCTCAGCTTTGGCCAGCTCTTCCATCCACCGCCGCTTCAGACCCCGCATCCCCATTCCCGCTGCATGCTTGACCAGTTTCTGGGAGTGATGTGCAAAGAGTGTGCACATCTGTTGGTGTCACTGCAAACCACCATCATCAGCAAATTGTCATCGACAAACACATACGGGGGGTGGATTCATGGCTGCGAGAAGGAGCTGGAGGAGGAGCTGGAGGAGGAGTGTGTCTCAGTAGCAGCGTGATAGAGCACAATAGCTCGGAGTTGAAAGTTTTCATTTGTTGGTGCTCGTGCGAGGAGCACATCACGAGGCAATCAATGACCCACCTGCTTGCATGCAAGCTACCTGACAGATCACAAGATGTTATCACTAGTAATCAAGACAATTGTCAGGCAAACCCACTAGCAAGGCATCAATCAGATACTCACCTTACCATAGCTGGACAGTATGCATTGGCAGAGGCTGATCTGAGACTCGGAACAAGGGTGTATGCATGCTTCAATTGTGAGCGAGCTTCCAGTACATTCACAGTCGCTATAGTACAAGATTCCATACGGACATAGGAGGGAGATGGGATTAGTCCCGTCTGCCTAAGTCCTCGTTCATGTAGTCTAAGAGTGCCTGCGTGCTCGGTAATGAGTCTGGTAGATCCTGGAGTGACTGTGATTGCTCGTTGGGATCAAGATGATAGACATCTAGGAGCTCTTGAATTTCGGAAATGGTGAAGCTCTGCATCGCAAGAGTCTGTTCATGAAGCACACACAGGGGTTGTTTGTGTTCTAGGGATCCCTGCAAAGAAGTGACCTCAGCCTGAAGCTTGTTGATTTTGGTCTGCATGACTAGTATCGATGATGGCGAGACACCTGGTGCCGAGGACACATCTCCCAAGTCCATGTCTAATGGTCTCAGATCCATCAGCAGCAAAGAGAGCCATGAGAGTTTATATGCACCGTCATCTTGCAGAGGCCTCAACGATCGAGACTGTTCTCCAGCTACAAGAAGTAGTGGTGTATCTAGCACATTTTAATATGGAAATCAGCACCATGAATGTACATAGAAGACTACAGACTCACCAATCATGGGATCCTCTGCGCCTCCCTCGCTGCCGCCCGCACAATCCCCTCCGACGAGCTCATGTGCCCATTGGCTCTCAGTCATCTGTGAGTTGAGGGGCCCACCTTCAACGTAGAGGCTGGTTTGCATGGATTACTGATCAGTTACTAGTAGTTGATCAAGCTGGTGAAATATGCATACCTTTTCATCTGCTCAGCTGCCTGCACAGCAGCTGTCCATTGACGCAAGCAAGAATTCATCACATGAGAATTTGACAATGAGAACCCATTACCCAGGTTTCGAGTGGTCATTGAAGTTGTGAATTCACTTGATGGAGCTCGATTTCAACAGCAGTGTATATCCTGCCAAAATGAGACATAACAAGTGAGAGAAATATTGGTAGTGTTGGGTATGTTGCTACCTTCATAGGCACAGTATGGGCTTCAGGCACCAACACGGGGAGTACACTGGGTCTAGATCAAGTGAATAAGCCTTGAAGCCGGGTTGCGAATAGTGGGGGGTGGTTTAATGTCGCGGGAAACAGTGATTCCTTCAGGGAGAGTTGGTTGTGGTGGCTAGTGCAGAGCACAGGTCACGTGAACCCACGCGGGTACTGGGTATGGGTACAGGTCTCTATTTCTCAACCCGTACCCGCACCTATACCCGTGGGTATGCATACCATTTGCAGAGGGCCGGATGGCCTATGGAGAGTTCCAAGTGGCTTGAACCTAATCAATAGAACTAGTTTACCGTGCACGACAAATTCAAAGACTGGCTGTCGCGCCATGGTATGAAGGGTAATTCTGCCTCTGACGACTCGGAAAGCAGTGAGGAAGTAGCACAGATAGCAGTGAGGATAGTAGCGGGGATGATTGCCTGCCTGTGTGCGGCAATGCAAAGAATGTGAGTGCTGGCATTCATGAAGGCTGCTTCTACTAACTGGTCATTGTATTGCTTGCAGCACTCCCACTTCTCTCTTTTACCCGCTATCTTGCATGCGCGACTATGGCAGTCAAACAACATCTTTGACAACATGCCTGCACTCGTGCCACCCAAGCCGACCAAGGTCGCTGACAAGCTTGCGGCGTACCTCTCGTCTGCTGCCGAGGCTGTACAAGATCCAATCCAGTGGTGGCATGAGCATTGCTGTACCTATCTGAACCTATTGTGCATGGCCATTAGCTATCTGACAATCCCTGGTGAGTTGTCATGACCTTCTGTTCCTCTACCCATGCTAATCACTTGTGCTGTACACAGCCACATCAGCCGACGTTGAGTGAATCTTCAGCTGCGGCTGCCTTGTCCTCCTGCACATCTGCAATGGGATGTCCGCACGCTCAATTTGCACACTACTCTGCCTCGGTGACTGGGTCAAGCTTGACCTGGTTAGGAGCGATGATGTTGTTGCTGTCACAGCACAAACTGATGACAGTGCAAAGGACTTCGTGCGGAACAGCACAGTGATAGAAATTGAGTAAGTACATGGTATTGTCTTGGTTGTATTGCTACGTCAAATATATGCATTGTTGCTGTGTTCTGTAATGTGAGACTACTACTATAATGAGTGCCACAACGCTGTGGTGAGGCATCATCAGGTAAAACCTAATTTACTTGTTTGGTCTTTTTACGGCACAAAAAGGTGTTGGCCCTTGAGCCTGGGGGAAACGGAGGTTCAGAGGACCTGGTCAAGCAAGAGGTAGGGCAAGAATCAGCATGGTAGATTAACTGGTGGTGAATAGCAGCATAGCTCTTCATGGCAGATGTGGCGAGTCACCGGGAGCGGAAGAGGCAAGAGCTAAGTCGTGGCCCTTAGCTTGTGCCATGGAGCCCAAGGGGGACACGACGCAGTGGCCTGGGAGGCTGGCAGTGCCACTGCCAGCCTCCCATGCCACCAACTTGAGAGAATGAGATCTGAAGAGTCAGAGGAGCAGTAGGTTCAGAACAAGCCACCTCCTCACATGGTCAAAACATGGGTTTCATGCTCCACACACTGACGTGAGGAGGGGCTTGCTCGAAGATGCATGGAAAGTAGGGCCTGCCTTTGCCTTCATAGTGCCCCAGTTTTCCATCCCCTTGCTTAGCTCAAGCTGGCAAATTCCATCCTTTGAGGAATTGTAGATCACCTATGTAGTTTATTTCCCAATCTATGCTCTCGTTATCCTACAATTCCTTGTGCACGATTGGCTTCGAACAACATGCAAAGCATCATTATGTTTCATTAATACATGTGTAAGGGCCATTATGTAAAAAAGGGTTTTCCTGATGATGGGCCACAGACCCATCGAACCCGCTGTAACCCGCTGAACCCGCGCAACCCGCGCAATACCCGTACCCATTTGCGCGGGTACAGACCCATGCGGGTTAGGGTCCGGGTACACATCGGGATACCCATGGGTATACCCGTGCTCGGCACTAGTGGTGGCCAGCGTCGCAAGCAGTCACGGTCAGGTCACTATGTTGAACGGCTATCTGCTCGATTGAGTCATCGACATAGCCCCGGAAACCAAGTGTAACACTGGTCCGAGGGAATCACAAACATGACAGAAGATTGAGAGTGAGTCAGCAGTAATTAGAGTCAACCAGAAGGGTGGCGAAGGAGCAGGAAGTAGAACATCATGTTTGCTGGGAAACCAGGATGTAACAGACCGATGTAATCTGTGCGACGCCGACGCCGCAGTGAGAGCGCGCTGAGAGCGCCTGATTAGGAGATATCATAATTCACCAGACTTTTCGCGGTGCGATAAGATTCACTAGGCAATACCAGCTCCGTGCAGATTCCGCGATGAAGGAAACCTCCAACCGCATGATCGAGTCCACTGACCGTACTGCGCACCCCACTGAGCAAATTGTTTGTGTTGGTCTGTGGAAGAGAGCTGAAGTATGTTGCCGATGAAGGGTAGTCCTCTAGGGCCCGGTGGAAGACCTTTACGTCGGCGTTCAGAGTCCACTATGATGGCGAATATGAGACATGATAGTAACAGAATACACCCTGTCACTGTCGAGGGAGAGGTGTTGACGGCTATGGCTCTGAGTGACATGGCGACACAAAACGAGCGGTGCTGGGGATGGATGATTAGTATTCAATATTGCACCGACTTTTATCATTGGTATGGCACCTGATATTGACGTCATGTGTAGAGTGACTATCGTATATATTTGTATTCTGTGTTTGTCATATGCTACTCAAGCCGTCGAAGCGATGCTGTGGGAGCCCGGAAAGCTGGCGGACTCGGAGTCAGATTGCGTGACGGGAGTCACTAAATTGGACACGAAAGAGACATTCGGAGCTTCCGATGCTCTCGCTGTGCACTAGACCACATGAGTGCCAAACATTCAACTCCTGTATCAGCCACAGAGCATATACAAAAGTGCTCCAACCGTAAGAGTGGCTTCTTGTGATTTCGCTTGTCGACCTGTCTTGATCTCGATTGGTTATGTTTCATACGGATGTTGCCAAACCCCACTGGTACCCCGTATTTGACCCTGCGCTAATTACCGTTTGCTTTGGTTCTGCAGGCCGTTTTAAAAGGGTCCGTCAATTCAGATACAAATTGTACAATGTCTGAGAAGCGTTGGCTAGGACATGATGGAATGGAGCACTGACGATGTATCCGATGAACACTCGTGGGATATTCGCACATCAGCCACCTACGGCAGGCCGCAGCACTGGACGCAAGATACCTCATCTTGCTTTGCAACGTATTGAAGCACCTGTACCCATGCGCAGCGTTATCAGGCTGGCAGCGTCAGGGATCATTGATCAGAATGGAGTGTCTGTCTTGCCAATAGTAAGCAAACGAGGTGATTCTCGAAGCGTAAGTTCGAACTAGTGGCACACCAATTGAAAGCTGACGAAGATCGGAAACAGTTCCTGTCAAAGAAAGTTACGCCGTGGTCCTTACGTTGATGAGACTGTGAAAGTCACAGGTTCCAGCCTCCAAGAGCACTATCATGGAAGGGAAAGCGTGCGCTGTAAACAAACATCTCGAACGGCCACCGGCGAGTCACTGGCATCTAACTAGAGTACAACTGGTTGTTTTTCGCGATTGAAGTGTTCAGCGCCGATGGGCGGCTTTTTATAAGTACTGTCGGATACACGGAAGTCAGCTTGAATTCAGTAGCTTACCCACGTATGTACTCCACAATTGTGTGGGCAAATCCCGTGTACCGCCGACGCCATGCTTGATCGGAGTTGAAAGGAGGGATTTTTACGGGATGCGTTCGCTAATGGTATAGATAAAAGGCGACAATGGGTGGTAACACTGCACTCACTGAGGCGACACCCGCGACACCCTGATATGCTTACAGTTCCTGGGTCCAGCACTCTCGTCTTGCTGGCTGCTCTCGCGATCTTTCTTCGACTTGCATTCAAGAGCGCCCTGAAAAGAGGGGCACTGCCGCCAGGACCGAAGGGCCTCCCGTTCATCGGAAATGTCTTCCAAATGCCTCGTGCGCACGCTGGGCGCGGTTTTGCAGAGCTATCGAAGAAATATGGTACGTCGTCACGAGGCGTTCCCTTTGCACAGATGCTGATGTCTCTACGCCTGAAGGCGATCTCGTTTACATGGAAGTGCTCGGACATCGCATGATAGTCATCGACTCGCAGGACGTCGCGCGAGATCTGTTAGAGAAACGGGGTGCCAGGTACTCCAACCGGCCGCGCATGGTCAGGATCAACGAGGTGTAAGCAAGATGCGCGCACCGCTAGCGACTACACGATACTGATTCCCGGTACAGGATAGGCTGGGATCCAAGCCTCATGACGTTGCAATACAAGACGGAGAGCTTCCGCAGACAGAGACGATGGCTCCGAGGAACGTTCGGCGAGAAACACGCCGTGCGACAGTTCGCTGCGTTGCAGCAGAGGGAGACCTGTGTGTTCTTGTTGGGCATGATCAGCACCCCCGACGCCTATGCGATGCATGTGAGGCGGTAAGACCCTTCGCGTCTTCCAGGTACCATATCGGAGCTTTGACTCGTGAGCGCAGGTTTGTATCAGCAGTGATCGTGGATGCTGTCTACGGTCATCGCATCACTTCGTTGGAAGACCCGTATGTGATGATGATGGACCGTGCCACAGAGGCCTCAACTGCGGGCACGATGTCTGGCTCCGTGCTTGACATTTTCCCTTTCTGTGAGCATTCAACACCACTCAGTTTGTAGACCTACAATAGCGATAACACGGCCTTAGTGAAGCACGTTCCCGCGTGGATGCCTGGCGCCAGCTTCATGCGGGATGCCTTGCACGCCAGGGCGCTCGTACTCAAAGCTCATCAGGCTCCATACCAGATGTGCCGCGAGATTGCAGTACGCCAACCATCAGTCGCTACGCTGAGAAGATGCTAGATTAACTGACGCTGAATAAACAGGCTACAGGGAACACACACCCGTCGTTCACGTCTGCGCTGGTCGAGCGCGCGGAAAAGGCAGGAAGGTTCCAGGAAGAGGAGAGAGATATCATAGGTGTCGCGGGTTTGGCCTACGGTGGTAAGAATCCGTTGGTCGCGCACTCGACATAGAAACCTGATAGCACGTTTAGCCGCATCGGATACGGTACTACCTGATGACATACAGACGAGCCTCGTACTGATGACAGCCAATCTTGATAGACGAAAACAGTTTTGTTGGCCATGGTGCTCCACTCCGACGTCTTTGCGAAAGCACAAGAAGAAGTGGATCGGGTTGTTGGACGCGATCGACTTCCTACTCAGGAGGACAGGCCAAGCCTTCCCTTCGTTGAATGCATACTGAAGGAGACGTATCGGTGAGCAGACTTCAAGTGATAATCTAAACGGTACTGACCTCAATGTCAGATGGAATCCGCCGGTAGGACTGGGTAACATCGACTGAGAGCGACCTTGAATCACGCTGACGCCAAACGCACGCCCAGGTGTACCGCACCAGACCTCGGACTCTCATGATGAATACGGAGGCTATCACATTCCTGCTGATACCACAATGATAACCAACATATGGTGAGTACTGTTCGGCATTTAATTTCTGGTGCTTGCTCACCTGTATCTCCGTTGTTAGGTCGATCAGCAGGAACACACGGAACTGGGAGGACTCGGATATTTTCCGTCCAGAGCGTTTCTTGAAACCGGAGCAACTGTCGCCCGAAGTAGCAGATCCCAAAAGCTTTGTCTTCGGACATGGGCGTAGGTGCGACTTTGATGCTGCGCAGGATGGGAAGCCGAGGCTTACTGGAACTCTGAATAGACTCTGTCCCGGCCGCGAGTTCGCGGATGCAACGCTGTTCTTAGCCATTTCCAACATGATCGCAGCACTGGATATTGGCAAATCTCGAGACGCGGAAGGAAATGAGATAACACCCAAGGCAGCATTCGCAAGCTCCTCAATAATCAGGTCAGTGAGAAGTGGACGTGGACACAGATGAGATATAGCAAGAAACTCACGGCTGCTTGATAGTTATCCAGAGCACTTTTCCTGCAGCATAAAACCGAGATTTGATACAACGTCGAGCATGGTCTTGGAGACTTTGGCTAATGTTCCGTCTTAGCCACTGGCCTTTGAACAGGTTGTGCAGTATATTTCTCCCCATAGTAATAGTCGTTACATCCTCTATCGTCGTAGTAGCTCCGACTTGATGGCGTCGTTGAAATCGCCGGAGACTCGACTGCCACGTGGGCGTGATGGACGGAATATCACGGTGTCATATTTCCGATGCTGACCAAAGTCACGGTCACACACTTGAATCGTCCTGTAGCATTTTGTAAGTACATCAGTGAGCAAGGTAGGTATGAATCATACAGTTATGATGTTGTACCAGCACTGAGGAAACGCTCGTCAGGAAATACTTCAATTTCACTGGGTCGCTTCCGAGGCCGATCGTCGTGCCTGTATACCCTTTCGTGCCTGCCCTCCGGGCCCTGCCAGCGCCCGCTCACTCGCCCTACTTTGATCCCGCACTGTCACCCTCAACGTTTCCCAACATCCAGTTTGCTCGCTGCGGGCCCTCAGTACTCAGTTTTAGGACAAGTGTCCACGGTGTTGTCGAGTTAGTCTCCGTTGCAGACCATAAAAGCCGACAAGCGTCTTTTATGCTGTCGAGTGTCGACTACTTTCGGTGAGGGCCTTTTGCTGGCATGCCGTCCATTTGATTTTTGACTTCCGTGTCATCCGTCGCTCGTTTCGCAATTGCCAGATGAAGTATGCTGATTTCCGCCATCAGTCTTCTAGCAGGTCGTTGCCGGCCTGAAATTGGTGATCGCCATGAACACTACCGTCACAAACTTCCAGCGCTGTCCACTAGTTGATACTTCTTGTCGTAGCGTGATATATCTTGGTAGATATATCAGCATCTCCCGGGATGGGACACAGTCTGCCGAGCCTGCGACCTGTAATTCAAGTGAGCAGCCGATCGGGGGCGTAGCAATATATGCGCATGCAAAGCGCGGCTGTCATGTACCCGAGGATCTGTCTAGAAGCGGTCCACAAGTAGCATCACCCGTTGACGAGGATGATCGTTCAACGCGCTGTACAGCAGTATAAGAGGGCCGCGGCACCGACATGACCCACAAGGCACGTCTTGCGGATTGTCCACGCCGCGATGGACACGGCGGCAGCGATGATTCCTTCATATGCTTACATCGTAGCAGCCCTTGTGATTGTCCTCGTCTACCGCAAATCCGCTAGACGTACGCCCCCGCTGCCTCCAGGGCCGAAACGCCTTCCACTCATTGGCAACGTTTTGGAGCCAATTTCCAGTCATCCAGAACATACGTTTGCATTATGGGCGAAGCAATACGGTCAGTAGTATTGCAATCGCCATGCCTCTTGTACCTCACCGTATATTTGACTACAGGGGACCTCGTCTACGCCGAGTTCTTCGGGCATGGCACCCTTATCATTAACTCTCAGCACATCGCACACGAGCTGCTGGAAAAACGCGGATCCAAGTACTCAGGCCGCCCGCGCCTGACAATGTTGAGAGAAGTGTGAGTACAAATTATATCATTTGCGACTCTCTCCGTGTACAAACCCTGTCCTACGCTGAATGGTGCTCTAGTTTGGGGTGGGAGATGATTACCGGATTCTTACCGTATCCATCGGAAAGCCATCGTAAGGGACGAAAGTGGACGTACAGTGCCTTCGGAGACAAGAAGTCAGCACAGAAGCATGACGCTTTGCAACAACGCGAGACTTGCGTCATGTTGTTGAATATGATGGATACACCGGACAACTATGCCATGCATATCAAACGGTGAGTTGACCCTGGACATGCTCATAAACGTGGCTCATCGGCACTAGATTCGTCGCTGCACTCATTCTCGAATCTGTATATGGGCATCATATCACTTCGTTGGATGACAAGTACGTCATGATGATAGACCGGGCTGCCGAAGAAAGCACGAAGACGGGTCCCGCCGGTGGTACACCGGTGGACTTCATGCCAATTCGTGAGTTTAGCTCGCTTTGAGGTCATGCATGGCTCGTCGACTGACGTTCGGTACAGTGCAGCACGTTCCCGCCTGGATGCCCGGAGCAGGGTGGAAGAGAAAGGCTCTGCGCACAAGGGAGCTCGTAATGGAATGTCAAGACGCGCCGTACCGGATGACTCGCGACGCAACAGTAAGTCATCTCCCGCGAAGAGGGTAACAGTATCTGATAGGTTTGCAGTTGGCGGGCCAACCTGGAGACTCGCTCGTCGGAATGCTCGTTGAGAACTCGCATAGAGAGGGTACGCTGGAACAAGATGTACCCGACATACGTGGAGTGGCTGGTTCTGCATACGCCGGTGAGCTCACCGTCATACAGCCTGTGCTTCATTTGACGTAGCTTTGTCTAGCCGGCACTGACACGGTATGTGTTCATTTCAATCATAGTGAACGGGGTTACTAGAGTACGCTACAATAGACTAAGGCCTCGTATCTTACCTTCATCATGGCGATGGTGATATACCCGAACGTCTACAAGAAAGCACAGGAAGAGGTCGACCGCGTCATTGGAAGGGACAGGCTCCCGACTCACGAAGACAGGGAGAATTTGCCCTATATCGAATGCATCTTGAAGGAAGTATACCGGTGAGATACACCCGCCCACATTGCAACTACATCCGCTTACAATGCCTTGAAGCTGGCATCCCCCAATACCACTAGGTACTGTCCCTACCAACTGAACCTATTAAGTCAAACTGACTGCTCCCAGGTCTACCGCACTACGTCACTGAAGATGACGAGTACGACGGTTACTGGATTCCCAAGGATACTACAGTCATGACAAACCTATGGTAGTATCAGCACCCCTAAATGCCTCCCCGAATGAGAACTCACGTACGGTTGACAGGTCTATATGCCGGGACGAGCGTGTCTATAATGACCCACATTCCTTTATCCCGGAGCGTTTCATGTCATCCGAAGGCTCGTCGGTCTCAGAGCTAGACGATCCCTACAACGTCGCATTCGGACACGGGCGTAGGTGAGTGTACCATGCCACTGCCTGGTTCACACGTAGGACATAATCTTATTCTCGCACGCATCAGGCTCTGTGCAGGCCGTCTCTTCGCGGACAGAGCCTTGTTCTTAGCGTTCAGCAGCACGGCGGCGACGCTGGACATCCGGAAAGCTCGCGACAGCGAAGGGAGGGAAATTACTCCGAAGGCCGCCTGGGTACCTGCCTTCATCAGGTCCGTTCGACTTACGTACTGTCCCCTAAATTTACTGACGCTTCTCAGCCCTCCTGAGGATTTCGAGTGTGTGATGTCACCCCGCTCTGCGGCAGCCAGGAATCTCGTCGCGGAGAACTTGACAAACTTCTCGACATAGCCACCGGGAGACCATAGCTTCGAGCGAGGAGTGTAGGGATTTGTTAGATCTCACATACCATATTAATAGTGTGTGAATAGTGTGCGTGGGCTGCTGAAGGCGTGGTTGCAACCATGTAGAGTGTGAGTCGAGCGGACCGGCAACTCTGTTTGCGAACTCGAAGCAAGTGCCGCGCGCGATGCAAAGCACGCGATGCCTCCAGCGGAGCGCGCAGACGGCCCTTCAGGGTGAACACTGCACCGATCAGTGGATGCCGTTCCGTGTTTGAGAACGCGGCGTGCCATGCTATATCCGTGATCGTCTCAAAGCGCATATGGTGACCACGGGAGTGAAGCGGAGGCGCGGCAGGTCAAGCATTGTTTCGATGCACACCAAGTAGTATGAGTTGGGATATCGTCTTGGATATTACAAAAGACTCAGTCCGACGACAAACTGTCTGTAACGAGATTCGCAGCCTTAGCTGAACGGGGCGTTATTGAACACATGAAGTCATGGGGGGAACTAGCCGCGCGCGATGAGCTCGTATGTCGCTCAGACAAGGCTACGTTGCTCACCTCGTCAGTCCTCCAGAAAATGAGCCATTGGGAGTGATCTCGTTTCCCTGCGAGTCGCGTGCCTTCTTGATATCCAACGTCGCGAGCATGTTGGAGATAGCCAAGAAAACCGTAGTTTCTGCGAACAATCGTCCCGGGCAGAGGCTACATCACATGCGTACGCGTACTTCAGCTCAATCTAATAACAGAATGCACGAAAAGCTTACCGCCGCCCATGCCCGAAGATGATGTTGGAGGGGTCTGATGAGTGCACCGCTAGCAAGTTCTTCTCAAGAAACCGCTCGGGACGGAAGGCCTCAGGATCGCCGTAAATGTCGTCGCTATGAGCCATGGACCTGAACGAATGTAAGTAAATACACTGAAGATAGTAGAATCGGACAGGAGCACCAGAGATTGGCTATGATGGAGGTGTCTCGGGGTATATCGAAGCCACAGTATTCATCGTCCTCCGTCAACTGATGTGGTATACCTGCCATGTTCTCAGTCTGAGTATAACGTACCTATCACGGGTTCGTTCAACTTACTCAAAGGAATCGGGGGGTTCCAGCTGGCACCATACGTCAATCGTATGTTTCTTCAGCGGCTATGCGGACTTACCGAAAGACTTCCTTGATTATACAATTGACGTACGGCAGCGAATCCATGTCGGCAAAGGTGGGCAGACGGTCCGTTCCAACGACTCGATCGACCTCCTCCTGCGCTTTTGCATAAATTTGCGGATGCAGAACCATTAATAGGATGAATGTCAAGATCGAGGTTTTGGTCTGAAATGAAGTCTTAAGCGACAGACAGCCACTCCCAGAAGTCATGTATATACCGTTTATGTCCCAGCTGAAGCAGAGCGTCAATTAATGATCAACAACAAGATTGGGGTGCCAACTAACCTGCATACAAAGCACCAGACGCATTGATGATATCGGGCTCATCCTTTGCAAGACGATCTTCTTTCACCGCCTCTTCAATGAGTGCTGAAATGAACGACGGCTTTGCTTCTCCAGCCAACTGCGAACGCGATGAATTCACCTGACAGTAATAAAAAGAGAGTTCCTCACAACAGCGTCTCGCGCCATGACATACGGCCTGGTCTTGGCTTCGTCAATCAGGCTTCTGGCTCGTAGACCGGCCCGTTTCCATTCCATTCCGGGCAACCAGGCGGGCATGTACTTCACTAAAGATGTTGTCAGTCTACGCGCTACGAACCAGCATGAAAACGCACAGAACGGGAAGAAGTCTACGAGGATGCTGCCTGTAAGCTGCGTAGAGGTCTGCGCTTCCATGGCGCGATCGATGAGATCAATGTATGGGTCATCTAGCGAAACAATCCTATGACCGTATACGCTCTCCATAATCAGTGCTGCCATATACCTTTCACACTCATCAGTGATCGGCCTACGAACTGAGATGAAGCAGGTACGCACCGCTTGACATGTAGCTTGAAGCTTTCCGGGGTGTGTATCAACCCCGATAGTAAGATGCATGTCTCCCTCTCGCGAAGTGCATCGAGCCGTTGGATGGCTACCCTGTCGCCAAACGCCCCATGGATCCATTGGCGCTGCTTCCGACGATGATCATTGTCGTAGGGGAGGAAGACAACGTTCAAGTCCCAGCCCAAGCTACAGCGTTGTGCAATGTCAGACACTGTCAAGATTCGCGACGCGAATGAGATAGGATGCTCACATTTCGGTCATCATGACCAGTCGGGGTCGGCTAGAGTATTTTCTCCCCCGTTTGTCGAGCAATTCGTTGGCTATCTTCTGCGAGTTGATGATAACAAACGGGCTGGTGAAAAACTTGACAACCATGAGATCACCTGCACGACAACAGTGAATGAACGCAGTGAATGGAGCAAAACGGGTGGCCCACCGTATTTCTTCGCCCATTCTGAGAACGTTTTGGCCTGATATTCTCGAGGAACACGGTGCAAATTGCCCACAAGAGGGAGCGCTTCGGGGCCAGGGGGCAGTTTATGCCGGTGTCCTTGAGCTAGAAGGCGCCGCACCAAGGCAAGTACGAGAACCGCTAACAAAGTAGGCCCGGTCCAGGCTGGAAGAGGTATAATGTCATGCATACAGGCGTGCAGAGCAACCCGAGTGAACAACACAGACTGGAGACGGTGTTTGCAATGCAAAATGACCGCCTGAGACTCTACCTTTTATCTGCAGGATGACATGGCGAGGACTGAATAATTCCTATGGGCGCTGACCACACGGACTCAGAGTACATCCCGATTACACCCGACTGGGCAGTGCTTTTCGAAGCTCTGAGTATTAAGCGTCCTGACTGTACGACATCCCCTATCACCTGTACACTGTGGTGTCATGTCTATATATAAAATCAGTACACTGTCCACGCAAGAGTAGCGAAAGTCAGCGGAAAGTAGATATCATCTTCGTTCTGACAAATCGGCAGCCCTGTGGAGACTTGGAGAAGCGTCTTCGTAAATTCAGCATTGAGTGGAATGTGCCTTGGACATCGGAAGGCTACAGAACGGCCTGACGTTGTGAGTGAGACTTCTGTGAAACTGCCGAGCGTGTACGTCAGGGAGGACCCATGATGCGCCTGCGGAACCTGAGCTAGGATTGGCCGGGCAGACCGTACCGAAGACCGAGATGTTCCTGGCGCATCGGGAATCAGATGTATGTTTATAGGTTATGAGGATCGTAAGGACTGATGACTTTATGGTGATAATTATCTGGTAAGAGCATCGATGGAGCGTGTGGTACGCCCCACCCGTCACAGATGTACGTGCTGCTCTGACTGTTGAATTCATCTGGTACCTCAATAAGCATCTCGACAACCGTCCTGGGTTGGCCGTAGAATCCGGGTACATCGCCAACCTTTGCAGGAAATCTGGACAGAGGTACCATAAGTTATATCCATTACCCATTCGATCGACGTGCTCTTGCGATCAAGGTCAACCATCTTGTACCACAAAAGCAATGAACCTCCTACACCCCCGCACTGAGCTGTGTAAGTACATGACCATCTTCTTCGCGTTGTTCTTCGTAAACGCAGTCACCTCCAGCCGTTTCGCGCTCAGCATTGAAGACAATAGAACCGGCGATGCTGGCCAGTGCATGGTGGGAATTCATGAACGACAGACGAGAGGCGTGGGTAGGTAGGTCGGGGGCGAGCGCCGCCTCACGCAGATTCAAGAAGAAGCGGGCTAAGACGATAGGCTGGATGCTGAAAACTGACTTGTCAATTTCCAGTGATGCAGATAAGGCCACGACGTACGCAGTGACAAAGCAGCTAGTCACGGCGGAATACTATGAAACAAAACGTTGAATACACGCCAGCTTTGAGAAGTGAGTGGATCACCTCCATGTAGGATATCAATCCTGCGACATCCAACAGCATAATCAACCTGAAGACAGTCGCTATCTTCGCTGTGCATGGATCGAAGCGTGTAGCTCACCCGAAATACACACTGCCTGGGTACATAAGGCCGTTGAGTGGGCTTCAGTAGATGACACTAGTGACTCACCATCCCTAAGTATCAGTGACGACAATGAAGTACCCATAGATGATGCATTGACGAGCTTCCTTATGCCGTATGTCCGTCGCCAAGTAACAGCGAGAACAAGGGCATGACCTGCAATAGTCACTACTGTTGCGGCATAGTATACTGTCCTGCATTTGAGTGATCTCAACTCAAGTCGCTTCCGACTAGGTACATACATCTATCGGTAGATGAAGGAACCCCTCGTTAGCAACAATGAAAAATCACCGCAATAGTGTGTGACGTACTGGTCTTCTACTCGGTCGTTGGATTGATACGCTACACATCCGACCGGGTCGACAGCTTGCGTGACGATGGTACACAATTCATACTGCCCCGCGTGAGGAAATGCGAACAGCAGGTAGACGGAGGGGACTTACAACGCCCATCGCAGGGTTGACCAAGAGCAGCGCAAACGTCGCAACAGGAGCTCTCCAGTCGAACCCGTTGATGGCATACACGCGCAGGGCAGCAATAGCTGACACATTCTGTGAGAAGGCAACAATTGGTGCCTAGGGTTATGGACGCACCTGCATAGTCTAGAGCCAACAATGAGGCGCAAGCCCCTTCGAATAGATAAACGATATATAGCCTGTTGAGACATATTTCATGACAATTCGGAATTCAGAGTGATAAGCACAAACATCTGTGCAGATGTCAGATAAGTGATGATAGGCGGGAAAAACGGCCACACTACCTGGCAGCTGACAGAGTTCAGTGAAACGACGTAACTGACGAAGAAGAGAAGCGAAGCCGCACGCAACGTCGCGTAGAGCAGCGTCACAAGGGACAGCTTGCGTCGCCATACAAAGTCGATTTCTTGCCCTAAGACTATACAGTGGTCGTACGCAGTGAGCGCTATAGGTGTGTCAGCGATCCCAGAGGGACATGATCAGTGCCGGGGAGGACTGACCTAGAGCAGAGAAATACGCGCAGTTGAGGAGGAATCTATAGTGTCATGGTGAGCGATGTACCAGTGCCGGATATGGAGACTCACTCTGTCTTAAAAACATCCTCTGCGCTCTGTGCATTTGCGGACGCCATTGTTTGTATTCGATACGGAGAAGCCAGGCCTCATATATGAACACTGGGTGCTACTCCCAGCCATCGGGTGCTCAAATTTTCTCCACCGTACGACAGAGACTTGGCACCACGCTGGTGCTTCATTTGCGCCGGAAAGTGGTCCATCGACGCGAGCCAAGGATCTGTTTCCCCGCAAGGCCACACAAACACAACACTCATTTCGGGAGAAGGCCCGCATGAGTGCACGCCCAGGCACAGCCATTGGGTGCGGTGGCGCACCGACTTCTCCACGTCGTTGGACTGTACCGCCTTTGGACTTGAACATTCGAAGGGAATGCATTCCGGCCGTCAGCGCAGGATGATGAATGCACGCCCAGTGTCTTCCCGTGCGTGCATACACAGGAGCATCTAGGGTCTACTGGGCACAATCTGCACCATTCATACCATGAACAGATGCAGTGACATGCGAGCATGGTCCTTGATTTCACCGACTCAGCCATTGCACAAACACCAAAATGATGCACATAACACACCTCCTTATCAGATTCTGAGCCACCGTTGTCGACAAGGGTAAGCAGGACGGTCAACAACAGCAGTAGAGACATGGACTAGCCATATAGATCCACGCGCGTCCAACAAGGTACAGGTATCGCTCGATCGTGTCATCATGTTCATCGAGTACATGACACCGCCAGCGGAACGCCAAGGCCAAGGCCAGAGATAAGTGGACTACAGAAGAAAATAAACTAAGGGCAGACCCGAGATAATTAACATGTCCCAAAAGCGCCGCAAACGATGTGAAGCCAGATTAGAGGACGGAAAACACTCCGCATGTGATGCACACGAGGAACGCGCTTGTGATCGAAAGGATCTGCAACGTCGCGCCGTCTGCTCCCGTCCACCCACGCATACCGGCAGACGCGAAAGTTGTCGCGAACTGCGCCGTCGGGTTCGGCGCGCCCGAGACGGTGACTGTGGGTGCGCTGGAGTCGGGCGAGGGCGAGCTCGAATTGGCAGAGTCCGAGATGCTGAAGATGGAAGACGACGTGTAGAGGAGGCCGTGTGTGTAGTTGCCGAACATGACGTAGTAGTCGTCGCCCGTAGGCAGATCTTGGATGTAGACGTTGATGCTGCTCATAGAATCGGGTACTGTAAGGGAAGGGCATGAGTTTGGTGCTCGAATGGATGGGGCGATATGGCACGTATGCGAAGCGCTTGGAATACAGCGGGACTGAAGCGTGGGGGACGAGGATTGGAATCTTTGGAATATAGTTACGTACCAAGGTGTGCGACATATGTGAGCCCCGACGTGCTCAACCTCTGCAGTTCGATATCGAACTGTGAGACCCCGTCGTCCAGTGCCTTTGCCCAGGAGATGAGGTTCGGCTGTCCATTTGTCCAAACTACTCCTTGCGTTGGTTCTGTGATGTTCCAATCTACATGACCGATCAGAAGGAGCAGCCAACAGGGCATCGGGGACATACAGTCTGCCTTTGCGAGTGGTACCAGACACCACGCGAGGAGTACGCTCAAGAGGCCCACCGGGACGAGCGAGAAAAGTCGGTGCTGCATGTCGCTGTGGATGGCGACGATGCTGGCGGCGCCAACGAGCGTAGAAACGAGACTGAAGGGTGGAAGGTGGAGGCGAGGAACAAGAAGCGAACAACACCGTCGCCGCCTTCGACGTCGAGCAGCGCCGCGGAGCGCCACAGCATGTTTACCTCTGCTTGGATTGTGGCAGGGTGGGCGAGGAGTCGGAGGACCGCGTCGCAACCATCATGCTGCATATTCTATCTCTAGCAACCTGCTCGAAAACCTGGATATCGTCACTAGTGCATAGCAAGCCAAACGAGACGCGTTGACTGCGAGGAGGAGACCTTCGAGATGATAGAAGTCGCATCTTGACTAGGCACGGCAACATGATGATAGCTCACGAACGGTGTTAGTATGGCAAGAGCGTCGCTTGATTGTCGGCTTGTGCTGTGCGGCAATTGAGGACGGGCAACGCCAAGGTCGAATCGCGCAACGTGTTGCCACTACTTATGACCGCTTCAATGCCGACCCAAGCAATATCAATACTATGTGCGCCTTTCTCTCATAGATAATCACTGATCTGACAGAATGTTTTGTTTCCAATAGCCTTGCATGCACGCAGAGCTCACGGTACTCTTTGTTGGACTTCAGTGTGGCTGTGATCAACAAAAAGGCTTGTCCCCGATGCTCGTTGTAGTGTCGCCTTCAACTGAAGGTCTCATGCGTCCATATGACCTCACCACAAAGCGTGCTAGGGATATCGCAGTTTGCGGGATAACGGCCCTGTGTCGGGGAAACCCACCACTCCTCCTACCCGCTAAACAGTAATCCGGGAGTCGTGCGATACGATAACGAGCCGATAGACACTGTTACCTTATCTTCTGCCTTTGCAGGCCTCACAAGGATGCTTCGCGAAGACGGACACTGTTGATTCGACTCGCAAACTAGTACAAATCCTTGTCAGTGGTCTCGCCTACATTTTCGCTCTCCCTGCAGGCTCGACTACCGACCCTCCGAGGCATAGAAGTATATGACAACTCTCACCAGTTCCGAGAAAGCTTCCGTCGATGCCAAGGATAGCGAGAAACAGGCTGAGGTCCATATCGCCCTCGTCACGGACGAGGTCGATACGGGTGCGCAGCTGGTCGCCGGCACGCAAACCCTGGTAGACCATCATGAAGCCTTGCGGGTGCGAAGAAAGATCGACTGGCATATTATGCCGCTCATGTGTAGTGCGTACAACTTATGGCATCCTGTGTCCACGGTGTTGATGTACTTGTGTGATAGCGATATACTGGGTACAGTATATGGACAAGCTCACTCTCGGAAATGCTGCGATCTTGGGGTTGAAGTATGTCACGGAATCAAGTAACGTCGCGCTTTTGACTCACAATGTCTCGATTTGTAGGACAGCGACAAATCTGACGATAAATCAGTTCGTGCAGTATGCGATACTGACAAGCATACGCTGACCAATTCGCTTCGCATAGATACAACTGGTGTGTTCTTACCCTCTACGCAGGAATGTAATTGTGGTATGACCCATGATATTGCAGGCTGGGAACGATATTCTACATCAGCTACCTTATATTCGAGTACCCTCAGAACCTCGCCCTCCAGCGATTACCCGTCGGGAAATGGCTCAGGCAATTGTCTTCTGGCCCTGGTCGATCCTGCCCGCTCACTCCCACATGATGCAGTATCAACATCTTCGTATGGGGAACAGCTATGGCATGTCACGCAGCGTGTACGAACTTCGGCGGGCTCCTCGCCTGTCGATTCGTGTTGGGTATATGCGAGGGATCAGTCACTCCGGGGTTCATGATCATCACGTCTATGTTCTACACGCGAAAAGAGCAAACCCTGCGTGTCGGGTACTGGTGTGCGCTGCTTGCTTTCTGCTCATTGTGCATCCCGTTGATAATGCACCCACTGTTAGTCATGATGAATGGCACTGGTAGGTAGTTGTGGTGATTCCACCGTGTTTAGTCTTCCGATGTCACCTCTTCAGCCCAGATCATCCTTGGCTTCGTTAGTTTCGGTTCGCTGCATACCAATACACCGAACTTTGAGCCTTGGCAGTGGTGAGTGTGCGGATCAGGGGCTTGGTGATGACAGCTCGGGGCACACTAACGGCGACAGGCTTGTCGTAATCACCGGTGCCATCACTGTCGTCTCATCTCTCGCATTCTGGTAGGTTCAGTGACGACGAGTACGTTGGAGGACAGTGCGTCAGGACTGATGCACTCTTCACGCAGGGCTATGTTCCCTGATTCACCTACGTCGGCCTGGTTCTTAACACACGAAGAACGAATAATCGCAGTCCAACGCCTCAAGGTCAGTGATAGATAGTGTGCCGGACAGCCTCGCTTCATCACATCCTTGCAGGTAAACCAAACCGGGGTGGAGAACAAGAAGTTCAAGAGGGAGCAGTACGTCTTCCACAAATTCAAATCACTGGTACTGAGAACTCAAGCATGAACATCAGGTTCTACGAAGCCCTGCGTGACCCGAAGACCTGGCTCTTCTTCCTCTTCTCTGCCCTCGATAATGTTCCAAACAGCCTCACTAACCAGACTCAGATTATCATGGACTCCTTCGGCTTCACCAACTTACAGACGACGCTTTTCAGCCTCGTCAGCGGTGCAATCGAGCTCCTCACCATATCCTCTGGCGTGAATCTTGCTACGCGCCTCCCCAATGCGCGCGCGTACATCGGAGTGTGCTGGTATCTGCCGACGCTGCTTGGTATATTGCTGGTGAATTTGCTGCCGTGGAGCGACACTGCGGGGTTGCTGTGCGGACAGGAGCTTACTAGTGTGTCTCATTTGAGTAAAGATGTAAATCCAGTGCTGATGGCTCGTATTCTCAGACATCAGTGTCACGGCCTTCGTGCTTGCGCTGTCGTGGGTGACTACCGTCACCGCTGGGCACACAAAGAAGGTCACGGTCAATGCCATCATGCTCATCGGGTACTGTGTTGGGAACGCCGCGGGTCCGTTCATGTGGCAAGCGCAATACCTCCCGAGGTCACTTTTCACCCTTCGATTCGTCATTAATACGTCTACTCATGCGATATCATCAGGAATCACGTTCCGTGGATGATCATCGGTATCTGCTACCTTTGCTGCATGGTTTTGCTTCTCGTCATCCGATGTGTGCTGGCACGAGAGAACAAGAGGCGTGACCGCGAACCGAAGGATACGAAGTACGACAGTGTCTTTGTAGAGATCATGCTTGCAGACGGGACGAAGGTGGAAAGGAGAGTGGAGAAGGTAAGTGATGTGGCTCCTCTGAAGGGTTGGGATACCTGATTCACGGGGTAGAACTACAGGAATACTTGGATCTGACAGACATCCAGAACCGGGACTTCAGATATGTACTCTAAGCAAGAGATGTGTGTGGCATCCTCGCCGTCACACTGTTCCAATACGTGATCCAGGTTCATGGCGTAGACCGTACACCACAGAGACCAGCATGAATGTCGATAAGTGCTATAGTACATTACATTGGCATAGCCGAAACGCAAGCATTACATGGCGATATGCTAGGTAGCACTACTCGCAAGAAGATACATCTTAACGGGGGAAGGCTCATTCTCACTTGACTTCGTGATAAACGTGAGGGTTTCACAAAACTTTCGAATCTCAGACGGGTATGGCAATATACCATATACACTAGCAAGAGGTGGCCTCCGTAGACCGGAAGCTCACACATCTTTCGTGAACGCCATGCCAATGAGTGAGCTCGGCGTCTGTGCGCGCGTCGTGTACAAAGACGGAGAGGTATCCCAGACCTCGTCCTGGCAGTCAGACATGAGCATGGAACACAGATACAGAAGACTGTGGGAATGTGGGGGGGAGGCCTCACCATGTTCCCAAGCAAGCTACTATCCGGCCTCTTGGGCGTGAAGACATCGTACGCAGACCGCTTAGGCACGCGTGCCCTTCCGAACTGCGTGTACGAGTCCGCCACCGTCGTCACCGTCGCCGTCGCGCTCGACGCCGAGTCCAAAGGGGAGGGCACCCTGCGCGGCCTCGCCCTCGGTACCAGTGGCATAGGTTTGCTGATGCTCACGAGCGGCACGTCCCGGTCTTCGCAGCTCCCCGCAGAATTGGAACGCGTGGCGGGCCACGGGAAGTGAATGCTGAGCCCGTGCTCGACGTTGACATCGACCACCGGCGCGCGCTCGCGAGGGTCGAGACAGATGCTCACGCGGAGGTCGGAGCGCCCTGTTGAGTTCGTCGGGCTAAATGCGAACGCGGGCGCCTTCCTGTCTGTGGGCGAGGAGGTCGAGGAGAGTGGGTGCGCGAGCGCGTCGCCGTCGACGATCGACCCCAGGCCGCGCAGTTTGCTGCGGGCGTTGAACCTGCGGCGCGGTGAGGTGGTGTTCTGGGCGGAAAATAGAAGGCTTACATCGCGAGGAAGGAGTTGACGTAAACTGGGAAGAAATGAGGGGACAGCAGAGAGTGTGAGAAGGAGGGTACATACGCTTGGTGAGTATGAACTCAACGCTGATGACTGCAAACGTCGTCGGGAGAGCTGCCATCTTGATGATTCGTCGATAAGGAGCATATGCGCATGAGGCCCTGACTCACTGTGACAATCGCCGTCAGAGAACACAGACTGGGCCTCCAGCGTCAGCGAAGAGTGCATGACGCCAATCGACAACCAGGGCAACCGTACCTGGTTATGACTCCCGTGTTCAGCGTGTAGACCATGAGGAGCGTTATGGTCGAGTCTATGCCGTTGCTACATGACGCTTTAGTCGACGCCACATGACAAGGACCACTAACTGACCTCGTTGACCTAGTGCGGCACCGCTCAAGGAAATAGCATAACGACAACGCGATGATGATGTCCACAAATGTGGCTGCACCGAGAGGCAAATACGTTACCCACTGCAAATTGTAAGCGAGTCTCGAGAGCACCAACGCGTCAAAATGCATACTTGTGTCGCGAGCAGATCGGTGTATACAGTGAAACGCGTGCTGTGGAATACCATGAGAGGTGAACAGGTGGATATATGCGGGGGTACGAACACCTTGTAGCACAGGACTTGCAGGGGATAGCGGTGAGGATTCAAGGTATCAGTGATAGGAACGAAGACGTACTGAGAGCCGTCGCTGTTCATGTCGACAACAGGCCTTTCAGCTAGCGCCTGCATCAGACGAAAATGCATGCTACGTACCATACCCGCCGAACACAACAATGCAAGACTGATTATGTGCTGCGTGAGCAATCTGGGGAATTTTGAAGAAGAAAACATACGACTACGATGGGCAGCATCGTGCGGAAGACAGATTTACGACTGTCTGCAGCATTCACTGGTCGAGTGTGATCAGTGCGAAACGACTGGTATCTTTGAGACAGAGATCACGCACGCTTCCAGAGTCTGATGGTGTACAAACTGAAGCGATGGTGAGTTATATACCATGTCTGTGGGGCAGACGGTGCCAGATCATACTCACCTATGGACAGATACGACGACAATTGCCTTCAAGCGTGCTCAGTGTGAACCCGGAGGCAGATTCAGCAAAATGAACCTACGTCTACGATGATCTGTGCCTGAGAAAGGGAGTGTCAGCAGATACTGAGTGTGTAAACAGCGCGACATACCTTGAAGCTCCAGACAATGTCCAAGAGAGCGGCCGGGTTGAGATAATCGGTGACGAGGTACCAGTAGACCATGTGGATACAGAGAGCGAGATGGACAGCATCGAGCAACCTGAACCACACAACATCAGAAAGTACGAAGTGCTGGAGCTCTACAAACGCACCAAAGCCAGCAGACGGAAAGCTTGTTCCATAGCCGGTCAGAAGGATACCTCTGAAAGTAAATGAAAGTCTGCAAGTTAGTTATACCGAAAAGGCTGCAACGAGACGACATGAGATCATCACGGAATGAGACTAGATGGATGTGCTCACACTGCGGCTACGAACGCGCCGATGACTATGGCTCCATAGGTGCTGTCGAGTTCTCCCATGGCGGCAGAGGGGTTGGGAAGACGGGGGAGGTCCGAAGCCTTGAAGTCGAAGAAATGGAGAATAAATTGTATGTCTCCGCATTGAAACCCGCTTCGAAAAGAAGATCATCTAGCTGGCGGCCGTCGGGCACCGAAAGTGAAGCACGTCGTCGACTGCACTAAATAAACCCATTCGAGCGGTTCCAACGGGGCATCAGACAGTTACTGGCTGGTATAATCCTATCTTTGCTCTGTTCGGTGTGCACGCGACGCATGCGCATGGCAGCGATAAACACATAGCGGGCAATTACATCTGTTCGACCGGGCGTCAGCGACTCGAAATAGTAGAGGAGCTACTCCTGTGGAAACTGGCCCACATGCTGACGCCTATACTGCAAATTGACTGTCAGTGTCACTATGTTCAACGGCATGCGTCAAGATCAACGCTTGAGGGTACCTAGATTACGTGAGACATGCACATTGCAGTCGTTAACATATCTCGCGACAACATCAAATTGGCGACCAGCGATTGCGAGTCTTGAGATTGAGTCCAAATGACATGGTGAAGGCGATTGTACGGAGGAGGAGGAGGAGGATGGCCCGGTCACCACATCTGTGACGAACGGCGACAACGACGATCTTCTAGCCGATCGCCGACAGTAAATACCATGCGGGGTGAATCGGTGACCGGTGACGGACGATCACGGTCCAGAACAACACCAGCAGGAGGCTATAACTCACGAACATGGAAAGTGTACTGCCACTGGTGGGCCTGCTCGGGCTCCGCCAGATAACAGGCTTCTACTTAGAGCAGGCTGCCTTGTAGACGAGCGCTACACGAACGTCAGCCGCAGGATGTCTGGGTCGACGTCAATTGCATTAAATACCTGAAGACTAGTTAGGTTCACGAACCAGTTCAGTCCGACCACACGCGGGTTCATGCTCGTCACCCCTAACTGAAACGGGGGTAGTGGACATTTCAGGACATTGTCGATTCCGTAGGTAGACCTGAAGAAAGACTGGTATGAAGTAAGGGCAGGAGGTGTGACGGTGAGATATGGAAGGGCGTAGACATCCGAGTCGGATATACCGTTTGTACTTGAATGTTCTCTGGTAGTCGCGGCCCGAAGCCTCTGGCCAACCATGCTAGATGGCGTTACTGTTGGGGCATCATTGAGCGATCAGAGGCTTTCCTAACAAACTTATGCATAAGTCTGAGACTGGCACTTATGCGTCCCATACGTCCGTGTACGCTCCGTACACCGCCCCACAGCCATGGGGCAAACAAGCGTCGTCGGGCTTCGAAGTGGAGGAAGGGGCCGAGGAATTTGTAGGGAATGCTGGGGTCCTGGATGAACACCGTTTTCTTTAAGAAGACAGAGAGGCCTGGTCAATTCATCCCAACGGGCACTGCACGGCGCGCTTGCTCCATCATCTGTGGAATAGGAAGCCCGGAGAGAAACAGTGCTTGATAAGTTAGTGTTATAAGTATACGAACTCATGAGGGAAAGGTTCACTCAAGGTTCAACGTTCACTTCTGTGCTGGTGACATTTGTGGATCCACAACAATCGTTATGCTTGCGCATTAGAAGCCTGAACACGCGGTATTTCCCAGACTTGTATAGATCTATGAGGTGAGGAGGATGCATGTCAGTATCAGTGGCCGGTCGCCGACGTCACGCGGCTGGCTAAGTAACACCTCCATGATCACACGTCACACCCAAGTTGATGCACCCTATACGATCGCCCTTCCCTTCATTCAACTTGAAAAAGATCGTGTCTTGGGCTTGCATACAGGAAACCACACACCTATTGACATCGTCACGAATTCAAGGCTACAAGGCGCGGTACTTGTGGCAACAAAAAAAGAAATACAAGAGGACCACGTGTAACATGCATGGCCGAGATCCGCAGCTGAATGTATACTACTTCTTTCCTTTCTTCCAATCATTGTCGTCTCTAGGACCTGCGTACTGTAGGAGGCCGTGACTACATATAAGCTGCGGCTTTGATATACGACCGTCCTCCCCTCGCCCAAAGGTCGGATACTGGTCTACCTAGAGGAGACAACAGCGGATCACTCCACGGCGTACGAATGGAAATCGAACTTGGTGGTCGCCGCGGGTACTCACACCTCCCTCCACAGATACTCTATCTTATTGAGCAAGATGTCCGATATCCAAGAGAGGGCCGGAGTCTTCCATACACGTGGTTATCAACAGGAGTTACTTGAGGAAAGCCTTCGATCCAACATCATTATCGCTCTGGACACTGGTTCGGGCAAGACTCACATCGCGGTCCTGCGTATGAAACACGAGTTCGAGCGGGAGTCTCGGAAGGTACGTTGCAGCTGCCTCACAGTCGACATTGTGTTGATTTGCGCCGCTTTAGGTTTCGTGGTTCCTCGTACCGACAGTAGCGCTCGTAGCGCAGCAGTCGAGCGTGATCCAGACAGTGACGCCACTTGTCTGCAAGATTTCTGGGGCCGAGTACCCAGAGAAGTGGAAGAGCAAGACGCTATGGCGAGGCATCCTGGACTCGTACAGAATCGTCGTATCGACACCGATGGTCCTGCTTGATGCACTGCGACACGTGAGTGCATATCAGCTCTCCTCGCGTCTTGACCAAACAATACACCCCTTCGATAGGGCTACATTGACCTTGGCATGGATATTGGTCTGCTTGTCTTCGACGAAGCTCATCATGCGGTCAAAAACAATCCATACAACAGGATAATGCAGGAGTTCTATGTCAAGTTCAACAAGCGCACTGGCGACTCGGGGTCTTTTGATCGTGTGCGCCCTATGATTCTGGGGCTTACTGCCAGTCCTATGTATGGCGGCGATCCTGATGTCGCATTCGAGTGCGTTCTCCTTCCGACGTGTCGCTTGATAAGACTGACATTCTACAGTCAGCTGGAACGAAACCTGGACAGCACTGTCCGCTCTTCGCGCACTCACAGAGAAGAGCTCTCGCAATATGTGCACAGACCCGTCTTTAAGCACGTCCTCTACAACCCTCCGTCGTATTGGTACGACGCGTTGCCCTCCCTCAACCTATACTCCCTGAGGATAGTCGCTGACTCTCTTAACATCGAGAACGATCCGTACGTGCGCACGCTGCGCGACAAACTCGCTCGAGCAAGACCGGCTAGCCCGGAATGGCTTCGCCTCGATCAAACGCTATCGGGGACCATCCTCAAGGCGGACACCTTCACTCATAGAGGTCTCAGGGAGTTCGTATCAGCGGCCGAGGCCCTTTGCATGGATGTTGGCGAGTGGGCAGCAGACTGGTTCATCACGGAGGTCATCGAACATGCCAGACGTGCCGATCCCCAGCATAGCATCATGTTCACTTGGCAGGCAAACGAGAGACAATACTTGCTCCAGCAACTCGACAGGGTCACGCTTGTCCCGGTCCCGGAAGACCCTGACGAGATCCGCCAGAAGCTCACGCCCAAGGTGGAGGCCCTGATCGCGTGCCTGATTTTCGAGGAAGTGGAGGCGAGGATGGCGGAGGAAGAAGAGGCGAGGATGGCGGAAGAGGTGAGGAAGGCGAAGGTGGGCTACCGCGGGCTCGTCTTCGTCGAGCGGCGCGCCACGGTGATTGCCCTAGCGGAAGTGCTGTCCCGACTCCCGGAGACTGCGCAGCTCTTCCGCATTGGCCGTCTCCTCGGCAGCTCTGCGAGCACGCACCGTCGCGCGTTTCTCGACATCGCGCGCGAGATCGTGAAGGAGCCGCATACGAAGACGCTCGAGGACTTCCGTGGAGGCCACAAGAACGTTATCGTGTCGACTTCCGTTGGGGAGGAAGGGATCGACATCCAGGCGTGTGGAAGCGTTATCCGGTTCGACCCTCCCCAGAATGTCGTGTCGTGGGCGCAGAGCCGCGGAAGAGCCCGTCAGAAGCGGAGCACCTTCGTCATGATGCTGGAGCAAGGCAAGCAACACGAGCTCATCATCCAGAAGTGGATCGACATCGAGCAGCGCATGATGGAGCTGTATACCGATCCGAACAGGGTCGCACAGGCGTACGAAGATGACGATGACGATAAGCGTACATATCGCGTCGAGTCTACGGGGTGAGGCTGTGTACTATGCGTACAATTGTCGTGCGCTGACCATGGGTTCTGCAGAGCGGTCCTTACTCTCGACTCTGTGACGAGTCACCTCAACCACTTCTGCGCAGTCCTGCCTGGCGCGTCCCAGCACAGCCTGCTTGCTCTTTATGAACTTGATCCTCCCGAATACCCAGAGGGCTGGCACTCCCAGCAAGACCGACTGCGGAACATGCCTCCGTATAAAGGCCCATGGGGTGCAACTGTAGTGCTCCCTAGGTGTCTTCCCTCCCAGTACGTCACATACACTGGTCCAAAGTCCTCACTGACCCAGGGTACTTTGCAGTCTCAGGAAGTTCTCAACGAAACGGGAACACCGGACGAAGCGCCTGGCGCAGAAACACGTAGCTTTCGACGCTTATATCGCGCTTTACGAGGCGAAGCTCCTCAATGATCATCTTTTGCCTGTGGTCGGCGCCTCTAGCACCGAGGACGCCGACGAGATCAATAAGCTACTTGCCGACATCGAGACACGGGCGAGCATGGAGAAGGTATCCCTTCAGATAGATCCCT
This sequence comes from Fomitopsis betulina, assembly GCA_022606075.1. NCBI lineage: Eukaryota > Fungi > Basidiomycota > Agaricomycetes > Polyporales > Fomitopsidaceae > Fomitopsis > Fomitopsis betulina. The sequence goes on from JABYQK010000098.1 coordinate 39,286, forward strand.
GGGCTGCGACAGGGACGTGGTGGAAATCGGAGATTACCATCGACGGCCTACCGACGCTCACGATGCTCACTCAGAATGCCATGCCTGCGCTTGCGGAGGAAAATATGCCGACGATCTACGTACCTGGTCGGGGTGCAACTCATGTGCTGGTCCGTCCGATGAGCAGAGCAGTATGTGACGAAGCCTACCTCGGCCGGGCCCGCATCTACACGGAACGCCTGTTCTCTATCCACTACTCGTCGCGCCTGAAGCCTGGTGCAGGCGACTTTTCCTACCTCTTCCTCCCCGTAGCACACGGCGCGAACGAACAAGTTTGGCAGGACAGGCGACAATGGCATCAGGACCGCTTGAAGCGCGGTGTGGCTGACGCATCAGAGACACGTATACGAGCAAACGCGGATGCATTGCGCCATGAATATGGATCCGTTACCGACCTCAGCCTCATTCGTCCACACCGGAAGTTCAAAAGGCCCCTGGAATTTGTTGCCTGGGTTAACGATCCGCTGAGCCACGAGGACGAAGAGGTGCTTCGCGAGCAATATGCTGGCCTGCCGGGCGTCACTATCACATACCCATTGCTCCAGGCCAAGGAATTTCCCCATCGGACGAACTTCCTGGTACCTCTTGTCTCCGCCGCTGCAGGTCTGGGGCGTGGGAATGTGTTCTATCTACTCCCTCAGCACGTCACAGTCGAGCTCGTGTCGAAGGAAGACCTGCAGTATGCGACATACCTCCCTTCTGTCCTAAGATGGATGTCGAACACGATAACCGTTCTTTCCTTTCGCGACGAGCTCCTAGCACCGGTGTCCCTTTCCCATATTCCCTTCGATCTGCTTCGGATGGCTATCACCGCTCCTTCTGCCAGCGAGAAGATGAGAGATATTGATCTTCCCTTCGACTACCAGCGACTCGAGACGCTAGGTGACTGCGTGCTCAAGTGCTTAGTTAGCATACAGCTGTATTCTGACCACCCCTGGTGGCACGAGGGCTTCCTCTCGATGCGTAGAGCGCATGCCATCTCGAATGCGCAGTTGGCGAAGGCTGCAATCGGGAAGAGACTGTACCGATGGATCATACGAGATGGATTTCAGGCGAAGAAATGGAAACCACGCTATGTCTCAGGCTCTGGTTCTACCGAGCCGCAGGCAGGAGCGCAAGAGGGGGACGGCACGGACAAGATGCATGAGCTTTCTACCAAGGTAGTCGCAGACGTCGTAGAAGCCCTGATCGGTGCGGCATACGTGCACGGAGGCTTTGACCTTTCAACGGAGTGCATGTCAATGTTTGGGTTAGGGCACTCCTGGAAGAACCTTTCAGTCAACATCGACGATATCCTTCTGCGACACACGGAGCTGGAAGAGACACTTCCCTCTCAGCTCAACTTCGTCGAAAAAATGATCGGCTACGAGTTCTCGCGCAAATCTTTACTCGTCGAAGCCCTCACCCATGCGACTTATAACGGCGACCTCCCAACCATGTCCTATGAACGGTTGGAGTACCTGGGTGACAGCGTGCTGGATATGATCGTCACGAGCATGATCTACTACGCCGAAGGGAAAAACTACCCACCTGGTCAGATGCATATACGGAAAGAGGCGTGCGTCAACGCGCACTTCTTAGCGTATTTCTGCCTCAGAACATTCGTTACCTGCTCATCATCTATGCCCTCTTGGTCACCGGCGACCGGAATAACCATCGCCGTCGAAGACAACAAAGTATATCTTTGGCAATGCCTACTTCACTCAAGCCATCGAGTACTGGAGGACCAAAATACGGTCACACAGCTTTTCGAGAAGGTCGGACCTACAATCGAGACTGCCTTCCGAGAAAAGCCGACATATCCCTGGGCTGCTCTGACTAGCTTACAAGCGCCGAAATTCTTCAGCGACGTGATTGAAAGCTTGCTCGGAGCCGTATTTGTGGACTCTGAAGGGGACTTCACCACTGTATGCGACGTACTGCGTATGCTCGGCATCATGGAGACCATGGAACGAATCATAATGCGTGACGAGATGGACGTGCGACATCCTATCTCACAGCTACTCACATGGGCAGCACGATCCAAACCGCAGAAGGAGGTCACGCTTGACGTAGAGAAATCGGGCAAAGACGTCACTTGCACCGTTCGAATTGACGAGGAAGAGGTCTCTAAGGTTACACAGGTGTATCGCGGCAAAGCGAGCCAAGAAGAAACTCGCTTCGCAGCTGCAGAACAAGCACTCAAGGAGGTCAGCTGCTGGAATACAAGTGGTTGATGAGCAGCACAAGGATTATTGGACTTTGCATCGGATTAGGCGTGCTACCACATGTAAAAAGTGTTGTACAGCAGTATTCAGTCTTAATTTACTACACTGCCCATGTATGTATCATTCACTATCTCCAAGAATGCAATATATCTACGCTATGTGCATCCACTTCCGACCGAGAGAGGGGAAGATCTGAGGATGAGAGCCACCGCTTCGTCGGATCGCGGAGTGATAGCACATTGGAATTCATGCGGTTGGCTGAATAGTTCGTCATCTGTTTGAACGGGCTGATATGTAAAGAATACACAAACCTCACAAGACCAGAAGAGAACGTTCCTGCTGGCGTGATTTCGTTTCCAGAAGCATCGCGTAGCTTGCAAATGTCGAAAGTGGCCACGATGTTCGCCATTGCTTGCCAGATGCCGCATTCGGCGAAACGGCGGCCTGGACATATCCTGCGGGTAGACGAAACTCAGTTCTCCAATCAGAGTATTCGTGTAATACAACGTATATCAGCCTACCTTCGACCGTACCCAAACACGATCTTTCGAGGGTCGTCTTCATTGGCATGCACCCCATCAAAGCGTTCCGGATAGAAACGTTCAGGGTCACGATAGGTCTGTGCATCATGCAGCATTCCCCTGAGTAAACATTCCAAGTCAGTCTTGTTCGAGCTGAAGCCGAATCATATACCTACCATAAATTGGCAAAAACATTCGTGCCCTTCGGTATGCAGTAGCCACGATAGTCGTCATCATCATTTGTTGAGTGAGGCATACCTGTCTCCTACCATGAGTGTTCCAGGTGAGACTAGATGATACGCTGACTAGCCTAACGGCGCAGGACATGCAAAGCTAGCCTTCATATTAGATCATCGTCACATGGTACTATGAACGAGTGGCTACACACCGAAAGGTTTCCTTGAGCACACATGAAAGGTAAGGAAGTCTGTCCCTGTATTCAAGCGTCGGTAACCTCTTGACGCCGACCACGCAATCCATTTCTGCCTGCGCTTTGGCATATACGTCTGGATTTAGAACCATCGCGAGTATGAAGCTATTCACAACGGCCTGGGTCTAACAAGCAGATGAGCTGACTCTTGGGACCATATTGCAGTTCATACCGTATCTGCTCCCGCTGTACGTGACGGAAGCTGATTCAATGTGAGGCTACTATCTGCAATGCACTGGCACTCACCAGAATACACAGTCAGTCCGAACATCATTAGTTCGAGCTTCGTATCCGAGTCCAACAACATTCCCCTCTCCGCAGTGTGCTTGATCAACGAAGGCAGGACTGCATGCGTGCTATCACCATCCTGTCGGGTTTTCAGGGGCCACCAAAGCAACGAGAGACAGATCACGACTCACGACATTACTCGCCGCCAATTCAAACGTCTTCTTTGCCGCTTCTCTAACCATTCTTTTTACCTCCGCGGCTCTCCGCTTGAAACCTGCACCAGGTAACCAATCTGGAACGTATTTAACTCCACAGGTGTCAGTCGCTTCTTGCCGGACAACACATGTCATCTAGTAGCAAGACTACTCACGTTGAGAAATAACGTCTACGGGAGACGTCCCCGGAGCGGACGTGTGCAACGACTCTTCGATTGCAACATCCATAATGTGCAAGTACTCGTCATCCGCAGACGTGATGTCATGTCCATATAAATATTTTACGATGGATGCTGCAGCGTAGCTGCCCTATGTATTCAGCTAAGAGGCATATAGACATAGACAGAGATGAGAATCTCACCGATGGACATGAGATGCGAAAGCATTAGGCGTCGCGAGGAGACCTATAAGTAGAGTAGTCGCTTCCTTCCGCTGTATCTCAGCAACAACATTCAGCGATGCGGAGGTTAAGGAATTGTGCATCCATCGTCTATGTCTGCGCGTTTCCTCGTTGTATGGTAGTATGCCGAAGTCGTGCACCCACCCAAGGCTACGAGGCCGATGAGCATGAGTTCCGAGGTAAGCAAGTCAAAAGCAATCATAGTGCTTACAGCTCAATTGCCAAGACTGAGTATGGTCTGTCAGAATACTTGACGCTTCGCTTCCCGAGCAACTCTCGCGCAGCAGCAGCGGAATTCAATATGAGAGTCGGCGTGTTGAATAGCTTCAAGAAGGTGACGTCCCCTAGCGGCGCATTCAATTGACGCAACTGGAACAGGACTTCGACGTAGAGCACTCACCATACTTTTCTTTCCACCGATGAAATTTCCTCTCGGGGTGCTCGAAAGTCAAGTGTAGAATATTACCCAGAATTGGATATGGGCGAGGACCAGGGGGTAGCTGCCGTTGACGGCAGTGCCAACGCAATGCTAAACCATACATAGCAAAGGCAAGTACACCAACCAGAAAGATGGTGTCCGCGGCCGCATTTGCCATTGCGCGTGATGTATTCGATGTGAGTTGAATGGAGGCAAATCAGTGAGTCAGAGCTCGAAGATTGCCAGTGCTATTTGAAGAGAGAGGCATTGAAGCGCATGTACAGCGGCGCCACTTTTCGTTACTATTCGGGGTGACCGGACTGGTCGCCGACGTATTGACCTGACGCTTGATAGGATGGCTATGGAGTATTACTGTCCCATGGTCATATCATATGTTGCTTCCCAGCTATCACCGGTCACCTGTGGGCGTGTGTACGGTGTTGGGTTCTCAGGCTGTAGTAATGGAGTCCATGTTTTCCACATTCGTTGATGTCAATGGCTGGACTTCTGACTCTTTTTAGTCGTCTGCGACCATAAACATACCGTCTTTCCTCGGATAATCCATGGCTTACCATGCATTCGACCCCTAGCTCTGGAGCCCTCCCGACACGCCTCCAAAGCTATTAAACGCCTTGCGATTCGGGATACTCGGCGCTGCGAAGATCACCCCAAAAGCTCTCAAATACCCCGCATCCAGTCCTGCCGATGTGGTGGTCGTGGCAGTAGCGTCCAGGGATGAGCGCAAAGCGAAAGACTACGCGAAGAAATACAAGATACCGACCGTCTACTGCGGGACAGGCGCCTATTAGCGTGAGTTCAGACACGTTCCTCCTCACCCGTTGTCTCCCGTAGGCAGACCCAAAGAAGACCTTTTGAGAGAGGGGGAGGACGGTCTTCTGGTACAGCTTACTCCAAATCGCCAGGCCTACTAAGCTCGTATTTCTGTGCACAGGGGAAATGACGGACACTTGTCTGCCGGTGATCCGTGAGCTCGTTATTGACATGACTCCGAGCTACTATTAGAAGTGGCGTGATTTGCCAAGTCCAGACTTTTCGCGCGCAGGCCTAGCATTTTGGAGAGCTTCGTGCGCGTATTTGTACTTACCCGTTGAACTTCTGGACGATCCGACTGTCGATGCCGTATACAATCCAGTAAGCTCTTGTCGCAATCAGTCTCATTCTCAGTGCTTGAACATACCCCTAGTTGCCCAACAGACTCCACTACGAGTGGACTATCAAGGTTCTGAATGCCGGAAATCATGTTCTACTTTAAAAACCCGCGGCGAACACAAGCGCGGAAACCCAACAGATGGTCGATCTAGCAGAGAAGAAAGGGTCGATTCTTCAAGAGACTCTCCAATGGATTTGAGCATCACAAATGATCATACGGTATGTCAATGAGGGCTGACAGTACGCATTTGAGCTTCCACCCCCAGCGCGTCAAAGATATCAGCGGCGAGCTTCAAGTTGGGAAACTCATGAACATCAAAGCTAGCTTTGCTCTTCCTAAAAGACCGTACGGTCTTATGTTCCTCAAGGACGATGTTCGTTTCCGCATCGAGAAGGTGTACATTGACATTGACACAGTTTAACTGAGACAAATGGCACCGATTAAGCCACTATCTCCTGACACCAGTACCCTAGGCTAGTCAAGGTCAACTGTGACGGCAGCTGGTAATCCCCAGTGTGGTTTTTGTGTATCCAGCTTCATGCCAGTACCGCAGTGTCATTTTGCTAAAGCATTTTCATTACTCCTAATTGTCCGTTAATTATGATCACGTGTTCTCGACGGAGGAGGTCGTAGTTGAGTACTGTTGCAGCCACATCTTTCTTGATTGCGACAGTGCGACAGCTTCTGACAACTCAACATCGGAGACGTTCTATGACTCTACTGCTGCAATGATCTGTATGAACCCCTGGTTATTAATTCAGCTCTGCAGTAGAAGGGCAACAACAATTGCTACACTGGCCAGGACACGTTCGGCCTCTATCGACTATTAGCGTGTTGCCAAAGCCAGGAAGTTCGACAAACATTATCCTTACCGAGGTGCCGCAGTCCTCATATATATAGAGTGGGCTCAGGATGGCAAAGGGGCAACATAGATGAGTATGAACAATTTGTCCTGCTTCTTCCAACTGATCCCTTGCGACTTGAGTGACAGGTATCACGTCTACACCACGCTTTCTCGTACTCGCCTTTGACTAACTAATCCCTCAAGAACTCTGTCACCACCTCGAGGTATCGCTCGGGCTCCTCGAACTGCGCTAGGTGCGTGCTGTTTGCGAACTGCACCCACTTCACCTTAGAGATCTTCTGGAACATCGGCCACATGTTCACATCCTGCGCTTCGCTATCGGGCGCGTTGAGAAGGAGGGTGGGGACGTTGATGTTGTGGAGCTGGTCCACGCAGGACCACGTCTTCAGCGTCCCTGTGCAGCAGATCTCCGATGCGCCAATCCTAGTACGCGTCGGGGTGAGTCAGAACACAACAGACAGGGAAGATGCCACGCACATCGTGCTGTACACCGTCGGGTCCTCGCTCAACGCGCCGAAGCTTTTGGCGAGCAGCTCCGGCATCGGGTTCAACTTGCATATATGCTTCGAGAACCACAACTCCATCGCCTCCTGGTACTCTTTGTTGTCCGTCGTCCCCTTCTCCTCATGCTCCTTCAACACTCGCTGCACGTCCTCCGGTAGCATCGGGCGCAGTGCGTCCGTGCCCTTGATCCACAGCTCCATCGCACACGTCCCCTCCGCAAGAATCAGGCGCCTGAGTCCATGCGGGACGCGGTTGCTCGCGTAGTGCACCCCGAGGAACGCGCCCCAACTGTGGCCGAGCAGGTCGAACTCGCCCTCGATACCCAGGTGGCGGAGCAGGTTATCGAGCTCGTCCATGAACACTTCCATCGTCCAGAACTCCTTCTTTCCGGAGCCCTTGCCCTTCTCGGGGTGCGACGAGGCGCCGATGCCGATCTGGTACGACGGGCACACCGAGACGCCTGGCGAGTTCGGCGTTCGGGAGCATGTAGTGGTGCGAGAAGCCGGGCCCGCCGTGGAGAGTGACAATGGGACGGGCGCCGGACTTGAGGTCACCGACGACCTTGTACCAGGTGGAATAGGTCTCGCCTTTGAAAGGGAACGGGATTTTGCCAGTGATCTCAGGGATCGATGCCGCCATGGCTAGGCGAGTGCAGGAGGCAGGAAGGATGTGGGTTGTGCGGGCTGTGTGGGGAAAGCCTATTATCAGCGCATTGGGTGCCTGTCGCCTTCGGGATTCGGAAGCAGCGTCAAACCACGGTGTATTCGGAGGTAGTTGCTCCTTCCTGCTCCCGTTGTGAAGGCCTCAGGGGAATCGGGTGGCTATCATCGTCGACACGCGTGCGTGTGGAGGTGAGGTGAATACACCTGCGATCCAGCATTGGGCAGCAATCCCAGAACCAAGCCCGGTCTCGAGCGGTGCGGGTAGGTTGTGTCAGGCAGAGCGCTGTTGTACAATCATCGTCTGATTGTCAGACACGGTTGCTGATATAGCATTCAACCGGTTGCCCACATGCTGCGTCCATCTCATTACCCGGTTCTGATAACTTACCAATTGCTATATGTGTTCTGAGCTCAAATTACAAGGTTCGTTCGTTTGGCTGGAGTGAGCAGCAGGGGAGAGCACTACTACGTTTCTCGCGCGATGCGTTCGGCATCGTTTTCTGGCCATGGTCTCTGGCGCAACAAACAGTGATTGTCAACTCTCCAATCGTCCTACGGGGGAACGGTCCCTACGCAGGCAAGCGAACACTTATGTGAGTTTTATCTGCATCGTTGGAAATAATACCATCACTAATATATAAGTATCTACATCTGCTTACCAGAGATGTTTTCATCACCAGTCAGCAACCAGATGAGAGGATCCCGCGCCGAAAAGCACCTTCGTGTCATCAACGTTTTCTCTGTTGGCTGTCGCATCTTGAAGCTCTCTTCTGGTCAATGGTTCTATGCGGTGTGCGTGACTCATACATGTGCTGAATGTGTGTTGCCTTCCTGGTATCTCGAGACATAATCATGTTGACATTTCTTGAATCAGGAAGAGCAAGGACTTCTCGCCATGTATTGTTATGAAGGGGATTTAAGTTGACTGTGTTGACTGTTTTGAATGCTCCGAAGCATGTTATTCAAGTACAATCTTTTCGCCACCTGACTGCCTTCGGAGAGAGATCACGACAACTTCCTCCGCTTCTACACATCTTGAATACTCAAACAACTCAAAGGTACAGTTCTGAACATTTTCTGCTGCGAGCGTCTCCAAGTTTGGGAGTAGGAGAGATGTTTAATACAGACTATCAGAGGGCCGCCGTCAAGAAGTTGCCTACAATCTCGAAGTACCGCTCCGGCTCTTCAAAAAATGGTTGGTGGGTCGCCTTAGCGAACTGCACCCATTGCGCCTTTGGTATCTTCCAAAATAGCGGCGCTACGCAAAGATCGGTGGCCTGATCCTCCATCCCGTTGATGACTAACGTAGGTTGCTTGATCTCGTGAAGATGGTCGATGATATCGAAGGTCTTCTGGTTTCCTGTACAGTAAAACTCAGAAGGCCCATGTCTAGTATGCACGTTGAGTAAGCTATTTATTGCTATCCCGAGATTAAGAGTCCTGACTCACACTGCGAGATAGACCGTGTTGTCCTTCTCCAGCTCGGCGATGGTTAACTGTAAGTCGGCAGGCATTGGGTTCAACGTGATAGCATGTCTCCTCAAGAAGACGAGTTCGGCCTCCTTGTACTCCGTCGAGGCTGTCGTTCCGTCTCTCTCGCATCGCTCAATCGTCTCCTTCACCTCCTTGGGTAGCTTCTCTATCAAGCGCCGACATCCCTCCTCCCAAAGACGCATGGATGCATAGGTGTTCGAGAGTATGAGTCGCTTCAGACCTCTCGGCTGACGTGCTAGCACATACGACGCGGCGAGCGCACCTCCCCACGAGTGCCCCAGCAGGTCAAAGCCCTCCTGTATCCCAAGCTTCGCCACGAGATTCTCGAGCTCGGCGATGAATAGCTCGAAGGTCCAGAACTCTTTGGGCTTCTCGCGCAGATGCGTCGACTCTCCGCATCCGATCTGGTCGTAGAGGACAACGGGGATCCCTATCGTCTCCCAGAGCGTCGCGTAGCTCCGCACGTATAGATGCGGGAAAGCCGGGCCTCCGTGAACGACAACGAGTGGTCGAACACCGCAGGTGAGGTCGCCGACGACCTTGTACCATGTCTTGAACGTCTCGGACTCGACCACGAAGTCAACCGTGTCTGTTTTTGTTGCCATGTTTGCGACACACTGCTTCTTCCCTGCGAGACTCGGCACCTGTCAGTGGTGACCTAAAGGTAGAGCAATACTGCTTTACGCACAAGTACTGTTTCTCTCGGAGAGGCGATTAGTCCTCGACCACCCGCTCTTCTGTATCAGATATACGGATGGAGCATGATCCGGCGCCTTGGGTGCGGTGAATTCGGGCTTCACGGGAAGAGTCGACCATAAGGTCAGTCCTTGCTTCGTCCTTCTTTTGTGTGCTTTAGTTGGTCAGTTCGCCGCATCGCATCACTGGCTGACTGTCATGACCACACGGAAACCTTACATCGATCAGGCCTGTTCTACTAGTCAATAGGTCTTCGTGGTGGACAACGTCGAGTTGGACAAGTGCAGCTCTGACACGAAGACAAATGCTAGATATGTTCGCGTATTTGCATGTAAAGTCACGCAGACTGCTGTGTCCTTTCTGATTATCTAACGCACGCAGGAAGAGGGTGGACAGCCAAAGTTAACACCGACATGTCACAGGCTGGATGTACCCTGAGTCAGACGAGCAATATTGGTCGAGAGTGTTCAACTTGTTCATCGACGGCCACCTCGCGTGTCACATGTCACACGTCAATGCCTGGTCGAAGTCGCACAGGCCTGGCTATCATTACAACCGCCTACAAATAATGTACCAATAACACAAGCGATTTACAAAGTCCGTCGAGAAGAAGCAGACGCACGGATGCCAGGATTAGATGAACATACACAGGGCAACGAGTAACACAATGACTAGTGATAAGGTGAAGATCAAAAGAGTAGAACAGCAGAGGGTTATAGGGCATGCATGTATCATGTCTCGTCCTCCAGAACCTCTTTCTCGTATTTCTTCTTCATGACGCTCACTGCAGGCAAGCTCGATCAGTAAGGGAAGCCTCGCAGAACGAGCGATGGTCATACCTTCCCGGGAGATCTGTCCAGACGAAAGCCATCCATCTGGGAACGCGTTGACGATCTGCAAAAACAATGTAAGGTCCCACAGAGGATCAGGATAATGTGGTTAGATCCTACCTTCTGGTACAAAGTCTTCCGCACACCCTGGTCACTGACGATCTGGTTGTTATTCTCTAACAAACTGGCATCACGAAAATGTCAGCACGACGCCCCGATCAGACGATACAAAACTCACTTCTTCTCATTCTCCAGCCGCACAACCTCGTTGCTGAGACAAACGAGCTGCCAGATGATCGACTTCATCGTGTCCGTCAAGCGGTACTTCTTCCCAGGCGGGTGCGCGTCCCGCTTCGCCGCAGCACTCATCGCGGCGGTCTCGTCATCCTGCGGCTCGTCATTGCCGGTCTCGTCAATCGATGTCCGTGTGCCCAAACGAGGCGTCGGCGTTGTATCGGATCCGCCGGGGACCGGTGTACCATCGACGGAGTGGGCGACAGAGCCGGCCTCGGTCCCGGCTTCTGTCTTCGTATGTCTTCGCTCCCACGCGGCAACGCTCTTCTCCCATTCCTCCGTTGCCTTCGGGAAACCTTCGTCGGCGAGGACTTTCAGCTCCTTCAGGAGGGCCTCCTGTCGCTCGACGAGCAGAACCGTGTGGTCTCGCCATACCGTCCGCTTGATCAATTTCTAGACATAGAAGTAAGCATCGTGAGTGAGGCGGAACTCGCTGGCGAGCGCACCGTCATCGTAAACTTGTTATACGGAAAAAGTGTCGGCATGACATTGAAGAAGTTGTCGTTGTACTCCCCAAGCAAAATCGCCTTGAGGGCGATCCTCGCCAGCACGGGTTTGAGAACAGGGGGAAACTTGCCCTTGGTTTCCCAATTCTCTGTCGCGGGAGTGAGTCACACGACCACTCGCTTTCTCGCGACTAGACCCACCTTTCTCAATCGCCTTCCGGAGCTCTACAAACATCTCCTCGAGCTCGGGGTGGAACGGTTGCTGCAACCGTTATCAGCGTTGCAAGGATGTTGTGCGCAACACTTACAATCACAGGTTCACGCGTCTTTCGCCGCTTCTTTGCGCCGTCCTGCGAGCCCGAAAACACACTCTCGGAACGTGGCTCGGCTTTACGCTTGACACCTACAGATGGTGCTTCTTCGTTATCAGAGGGTAGTATGATCGGTTCGTCGCGCGTTCCGTTCTCCTGCTTCACCTTCTTTGGCGACGCCGGTGGCCTCGATGGACCTGATATAATGGGTTGGGACAGGGACATCGCAAGAGAGGCCGGTATGGAGCCCGAAGAGAGGGCAGCTGCGACGGACGCGGAAGGTGCGAGCACTACCTTCTTCGACTTGGGTTTCTTTGCCACCGGTGCGCTGAGTGATTATATGAGTATCGAACCCAATGGGACGAATATTGCCAGTACTGACGTATTCATGAGAGCCACCTGCCCGCTTGAAACGTAGAAGCCTTTCTGCTTCGTCTGTGCAAAGAATGTTCGCTCGTCTTGAGCGAGCTCGGAGTCGTCAATGAATGGGTCTGTTGTGTCATAATACTCGGAAGAACGGTTCTTCTTCTGGTGAAAATGTGCGTTAGTAATCGGCATACAGACGGGCAGCATAAATGGTCGGGACTCGCGCGAAGAATAGTTGTTCGTGCCACGCACGGATACTGGATGCTAGACTCACCTTTCTCCGCTTCTTCTTAAGTTTGTTATCATCGCCCTCATCGTCGCCTTCGCTGTTGCTCTCGTCGCTAGTATCGTGCTTCGCAGGAGCGGTAGGGGTGGGCGACCGTTGACCTGTTTGCTTGCTAAGCGCAGAGATATCGACCTCATAGTCTTCGGGGCCGCCGAGCTTGATGTCGAGGCGGATGGTGCGCAACGGCGGGCGTGCTGGTTGAGCCGGGGCAGACGACTCGGGAGAGGGTGAACGGGGTCTGGTTGACTTTGGTTTAGCGCCCGGCGGGCCTGATGCGGGTTTGGCTGCGGAGACGCTCGAAGCGGGCTTCGATTTCGCGCCCTTGCCTCCGCCGTCCTCGTCGACGTTCGCAACCTCTGGAGGCGTCAAGGTGGATTGTGCATTCGTAGGTACGCTGGGTGCGCGCGAGGAGGGCAAGTGAGACGAGGAGGAGGAGGGAGAGGAGTCGACGACGATGGGGATGTGATGCGGTGAGGCAGAGTCTGGCGACGACGGCCACTGGAGTTCTGCCTTGTCGAGCTTGCCCGCGAGAGGGTCGAAGGGGTCGACGGGGACCTGGCCGTCGACTTTGAGGGCCATGGGGGGCCGCAGGGGGCGCAGGGGGCGGAGGAGGAGGAGGAGGAAGTTGCCCAAATAAGGCAGTTTTCGGGGGAGGAGAGAGAGGAGAGTGGGACGGCATCCGCTGGATGTTCTCCGGTTGTCGATTTGCCAGCAGTGCCCGCGCGCCGGATTGTGCGCGACAGACGGAGGCCCTGCGTCCTGATTGGCTCGGCGTTTCCCATATACGACGCGTCAGATCATCTTCTCATCTCCTCCCAAGCCGCGCCCGATTTTTCGTACCTCGGAACTTTCAGATCCTCATGTCACACTGCGCATAACCGTTGTCGCGTGCTGTCCAGGCAAACATGACTATCTCTCTGTTCTATACCATCCTGGCACTATATGGTCAGGGACAAATGTTCTTCGACGTCTTCAGACTCAGCTTCGTCCCCTTCGCTGCGGAAATGTCTCTTTTGTCGTTCTGACTACTTCAACCACTGTGATCTTCGTGTTTGCGATGAACTAACGTCTTGTAATACAGCTATGTGCTCAAGAAAAGGATAGATGCCAGTGAATGAAAAATCGAAATATGAGATGTGGCATGCATTGCTTCCTGCATTTTTAGGACCGTGACACCTGTTCTTAGCAACAGCCTTCGCATCTTATGTATTGACTCCGACTAAATGGTGAATGTCCATAAAGTAGGTCCACCAAAGCTTTACCACAGCAATGGAGGCTGCACAACTCGACTTGTACCTCGCGCTACGCCACAGCTTCATTCGAAAACGCCTTGCGGCTCCTCCATGCAATTGCCACGATCAACGCATTTGAGTACAACTGAGCAGTCTCTTGATCATCGAGGTCAGGCTATGCGCATCCGGTGGGTGGTGTACTGCATTGTCAACAGTCACTGTTGTGCGTTCTCATCCTGTACAACAACAAAGTAAGCAACAGTGTCGCTGAGCAAAGGAGATGAAAGTGACCTCTATATCACTCGCTTGTAAGTTTTGCATTAAATGCATCCCGCGCCGGCAAATCCTGCCTAGTAGAGTCTCCGACGTAGCATCGGCCTCGATTCCCGCTACATCCACTCTATCGAGGACGATGTAAGGTATACGGATCTGCCTTCCGAGGACATGTGGCATCGCAATCGTCCCCGAGCCATAGCAAACCATATAGTTGATCTGCACCAAGTACATATCTATGCTTGGATTGAACCCAAGCAGCAGGATCCTGTCGGCCTCTGTGACAAACGCCGCCGCTACCAGCTCGTGGAACTCCTCCGAGCGCAACACATTGCCGTTTGGCAGTATAGCTGGAGTAAGATGCAGCGGCTGTACCCGCAATAGCCGGTGCTGCTTGTCGATGAGAGGGTACTGGACACGCCTGCATCCGCGAACAGCGAAATGTGTCTGGAGCGAGACTGCGGCGAATGCAAGTAGGTCGCTGTCCTCGAGACAGACTACGATGAGCACCAAGATCTCGCGCGGGAGCGTCAGGAGAATCCCAGTGCCCGAGGGGGGCAGGGGCGTTGGGAGCGAGCCTGATATGGCTTTGGCGGGGTCTGCATTCGCCTGGAGACGTATCAGGATCGAGTGGTCCAGCTGTGCGTGGGGGGATTGTCCGACCCGGATGAGCGCGTTGATGCCTGGCGTCGATGCTCGTGTCCCGAAGCGGTCCGGAAGGAACTGCAGGAGATCGGAGCAGGACACAGAGGGTGGTGCCTGAGAGGCGTGGAGAAGTCTCTCAACACGCACGAGTGCGATGTGTTCCCCCGAAAACAGCACTCCCAGTACTCTGTCAGGGGCTAACCCCTCTTCCCGCAATTCCCAGGCCAACGAGCTAGCTACAGCATGCAAATCGGACGCAGATTGCATACTCACGCAGACTTGAAAGAAGATGTCGTGCCGAGGCCACCTCCGCCCCTTCGCGCTGCTCGTCCCTCCGTCCATCTGAACAGGGCTCTCCGATTTGTAGATCATAGGGATCATGGCCGGCCAGAGGAGGGACAGCAGCATATGTCTGAGTTTGTCCGCGTCTTCACCATCTCCGTCGGCACCTGGGCGCAAGCACTGGTGGAAGCCGTGATGGTATTCGCGGAAACACTGCCCAAAGATTACCTCGTACAGCCGCGCACAGACGCGCTCGCTGTCCGGCTGGTCGGGCGGAATATCCAACAGCTCGTGGACCGTAATGCCCGTCCTCAGAGGTATAGACGCGTCCGCTGTGGGGTCCAGCGCAGGTGGTCGACGCACCCAGTTCGCGCGGTAGCTGTACTCCTCCGGAACGTCTGGAGTGCACGCCCAGAGGCCGTAGTGGTCCTGAGTAATGTACCGCTCGCATGCGTCCGGCGGGGGCATCCTATCCAGGCGGAACATCGGTTCGGCCATGAACGAGAACACGAGTGTGTCCAGATCGAGCTCGTAGGTCCAGTCCATCCACGTCCGCCCAAAGTCCGGACGCACCCCCGTGATCATCTGGCTCGTCTGGCTATAGTTCCCTCCGTACGGGAGGCGCTTCGCGACGCCAGCCGTCGCGAGCCAGCCGTTGAGCTCCTCCCGCTTGGTCGCGAGCCAGGCGGAGAACACAGGAGGCTTCCGTGGGATAGAGAGCATGAGGTGGTAGCCCGTGGTGTCCCGGAAGCTCGGGTGGGACTCATAGCTGCTGAAGTAGAGGCTTCGGTGCCGGTAGAGCGTGTTGAAAAGCGGAGGCATGGCTACGCAGGACTACTAGAAGCTGGCTTGATCCTCCTTTCACTCTTGTATACGCCTTTGGGGGTCCATGCGGCCCTGTAGCTTCACGGTGGGCTGGGCAGTGAATGAGTACTGCCACTGCGAGGAAGAAGTATGACTTTATCTTTGCGATGCATTGGGTAAGAAACTTCGAGAGGCACAAACTTTGATAGCTCCCTGTGGGCCCGGTGGGAGCTTTCGCCGCGTGTCAGCACTGTTGTAAGGAAAGTTATCATTCCAGACTTTGCTCGAAGCTTAGTACTGGGTGCTTACCGTGATATCAACGTTGACAGATGAATACAAGATAGCATGATCTCAGATGAAGACAAACACTTATATCGGATACTGAAGAGATTACAGAAACTTCATTACTTCGCATACCGAAAGTACTTCCGGCGCCAACACGATCTAACACTCGATCTCGTTTTTACAAGTTTCTACTTATGTTCAAGTTGTGATTAGCGAGTATCGGGGCGGTGATAAATTCGATGTTCGTGTGTTTCGCTGCGAACTGATTTTATCCAGAGTCGGAGCTGGTTGGATTGGTTTTCTGACAGATCTGTATATCCCCTTTGACTTACTTGTCACACTCGCTCACTGCCACTGCTAGCCATTCTCTGGACGGCGTTTGAGCTTGTCCGTGCACGTTGAGATGCTTGCTTACGGTGTTATAGTGCGTCACAACTCATAAGTGCGATGGCCAATTGATACCGCGCATATAAGCAGTTTTGTTTTGATTGCAAGTGCAGTTCTATTCAAGTTGTGGATATCGATGACTATGGTGAGGCTTCAAAACGTATAACGCGATAACATGGACGCATCACTTTCGGGCTTAGTACAGCGCTAGCCAAGACCTCTCACACGTGAGGGGTTTGTGCCGAAAGCGCCGCCTCTATTCGATCCCGCTAAAATGGAGACTCGGAATAGGGCATTGAATCCCATATCGATCGTACACATCGCCCTTGCTATGGCCGCCATCGCCGTACCTCGCTAGCTAATCCGGATGATAACGAACTTATCAAGCCTTTCATATTCGAGTCAGACTTCGTACTAAAGCCATCGTTTTCCAAAGTCTCTTTGCACTCGCCCGACAAATGGTACTGCCTACTTCCGCCCGGATTGCTGTTGTAGGTGCAGGCCCTGCAGGCCTAATCACCGCACACACCTTGCTACGAGACGGCTTCGAAAACGTCGAAGTACTGACTCGGGATGGGTCCGTCGGTGGTGTGTGGGCCCCTCTTTTTTTTTTTTTTTTTTTTTTTTTTTTAATTCTACGAATTTATACTCCATACTCTAAGTACATGCAGAGTATCTACTGAATATTTCAGTCTTCTCCTTCCGCCTCCGAAGGAGGCGGTGTGATGACATAAAGCATTCCAAAGTCGTCCAAGAACTGCTCATTGTCCCTCTCTTCCGCGTCTAACAACCGCCCTTCAGGTAAGATGAACCCCCGATGAGGAAGGTCCACCCACCCTTGGTCTAGATGCGCAGTAATGAGTTCCTCCTCCTCTAATTGAGAGGCGCGAGGGGCAAAGTCGAGGGTAGGATCCTCGTGATCGACTGGGGCAATTTCATGTTCCTCCGCTTGTGACGGAGGAACTACTTCCTCTCCCAGTACTATGTGTTCGGGCTCCATGACCCCGCGGATGGGAATGTGGGCAAAGGGCTCGTCCATTATCTCATTTCGTTCAAGCGCTTCGCGCCTGCCTTCTTGAATTTCCTCAGCGTCCCTGTATTGCCACGATCTGTACAGTTCTTCTGCGAACTTCTCTGCCTTCGACGGATCAAATGCCGCCGCGTATTTCCTATGGGCTTCTTTTTCGGTTCTTTTACGTTCCTTTTCAGAAAGCCCATCCCATTCCTTCTGGAATTCCAGAACTTTGCCAGCGCGCCACACTGTGTGCGCTTCTAGTCTAGCCCACGCCATGGTGTGCTCATTGCCCTGGGCACGATCCTCCTTGCATTTGGAGAGGATCTCTGCCCATTCAAACGTGCCAACCATAGGGTTGAGTTGGAGGAACTTCAGGACATCAAGCGAGGACCACCCCCGTTGACGCCTAGAGTACCACGATTTGCCTTGCGCAAGGTCCCGCTTGGAGAACGGACCCACGAAAGGCTTGCGCTCATACTTCTTGTGCCTCATGTAGTACGGGCACTTGAAAAGTATGTGATCTCGGGTTTCCCGGTACCCGTTTCGAAGGCGGCACGGACATTTGTCCGATTCTCCCGGTTGGAGAAGCTTAAAGCGCTTCTTGTATTCCCCACTTGGGAAGTGTTCAGTGATAACCCGCGTGAATCGGGCTACCTCCTTATTGCGAATCTTAGTGGGGAACGCGAGTTCCTCATAAGTTTTGTCTTCGCCGTCTGCATTTGTCTTGCTCAGATCGACTTTCCCTAGGGATAGGAAGGGTGATTTGCCTGTGGTGCGAGGCTTTAACCCCTCGTCCCACCACAAACCATACCCTAGATAGGCACTGTGACAAGTGCGAGTGGATTTGTCAGGGACACCCGGGACTCCCGCCACCGGTGTGCGCTTAACTTTGTACTTGAGGCCGGCAATGTCCGACCAGTCTTCTATTACTTTCTGGCGGATCTCTTGTCCCCGGAGAGCAAATGATTTGTAATCAGGCAGAGGTTCGTCTGATTTATTAATGTCGGAAGCGAGTTTGTCCACATACTCGTTCCATTGAATCCCAACATGAGATGGGCTCCATAGGAATACAACCTTGCGGTTCATTTCCTTTAAATATTCACTAATCCACACACCGTGGAGTTGGCCGGAGCCAACCCCACTGGGTTTCATAGCGCGTCTCAAATTACCAATATTGTCGCTGGCAATTACTATAGTGTGATCCGATGGACGGATCACTTCCATGGCTGCCTTGACGCCGAGATAGCATGCCTGCACCTCCGCGTCAAAACTCGTGCACTTCCCGGACATCCAAGAGTCCTCCGAGACCATTTCGTCATTGCGCGTAATGACATACGCGCCCGACACCCTCGTTTTTTGCAAGTTTGGCTTGCCTTTGACCTGGAGATAATCGTCATCTTTCCCCGGGATGACAGATCCATCTGACCATATGATCAGGGTGTTTCTATCATGCATGTATGTGGACGCCGCAGGCGTCCATGTGTTATGGATCCAGTCTTTGAAATCATCGCTGACTTTTCCATTTTCTCCGCCCTTTTTCCTTGGGATAGATTTGATGTCGTCATCATGATTATCCCGCTTATCACGATGAAACAACACATGTTTGATGGCGTCATCTCCATCCCGGTCGATCAACCTGTCACCAGGCCTACATACCGATGCTAAGACATGGAATATTTCATTCGTTGTCTTGGCCATTTTCTCAAAGTGCACCATAGGGGACTTTGATTTGCTGCGCTTTCCTACTCGGAATGGCATTTCAGCGTTGAGATCTGATGTGGGGACGTCTGAGAGCTCCCACTCATGACTCATTAACGCCCGGGTGGGATGACCCGGGTGAAGAGTTTTGATACGGAGAGCATGCTTCTCCATGTATCTTGTGATGTTCACTTTCACCGGAACCACTCCGGCGATCAATTCCATGGCTCCAATCGGGGTCGTTCGGAACGCCCCCGTGATCCATCTGACGGCTCGGGATTGCGCCCCCTGCATCTCTTTCGCAATCCAACCAATCCCTTTCCACCCAGGTTTCCACCACAGGTGCGCGCCATAGCACATGAGCGGGAGCACATGTGCTATGTATAATTGTCTCTTTTGCATGGGGGTGAACCCCCGAAGAGAGTTGCCTAGCATGGTGAGAGTGGACACCGTGCTGGCTGCTTTAGCCACGTAGAAGCGGATGTGAGATTTGAATGACAATTTAGGATCCAGATAGAATCCTAAATATCTCATTGACACCTTTGGAACGATGTGATTGATCTTTCGATCAATCTCGATCACTACGTCTGGACCTGTGGGCTTATCCGGCTTCCACGGTTTCCGCTTCTTCCAGAAGTGCATAACTTCCACTTTGTCAGCTTCTACTCCCAACCCGACCCGTAATAAGTCGCCATTAAGGGAGTGGAACATAACCTGCAGGTACTCCACATTGAGTTCTACCTGTGTAATGTTGCGCCGAATCGTTGATTTCAACGGCGCAGCTACCATGAATGCACCGTCGTCCACATAGAACTTTAGTGTGCCATTCCCAGGCATCTTTTGATCCACTGGGAAATGCTTATGTAAGATAGGAGCAATATACAGCCCCGATCCCATCGGAGAGAAGGCAGATCCCTGACCCACTCCCAGCGGTGTGGGAGTGGCGTCTGTGAGCTTGCCATTAAACAGGTACCGGGTAAACCGGCCCTTTAGATAATCAGCAAAGAACTCCACCAAGTCCTCCGCAAATCCCTCGCGCCTCAGCATCTCAACAAGAATGCTGTGATTTAGAGACGGGTAAAA
This sequence comes from Fomitopsis betulina, assembly GCA_022606075.1. Classification (NCBI taxonomy): domain Eukaryota; kingdom Fungi; phylum Basidiomycota; class Agaricomycetes; order Polyporales; family Fomitopsidaceae; genus Fomitopsis; species Fomitopsis betulina. The sequence continues at coordinate 59,373 of JABYQK010000098.1, forward strand.
TTGAGATACATCCAACAGCAACATTGAAGGAGTGAGATCTCGCGCCCAAGCTTCGTGCACAAAGTGCACAACTTCAATGCCAGCATCGGTGGTACTGTGTTGCATTGTACCGCCGTACTGGCATGGGTGCATGATGCCGAATTTCTGAGCATCAAATTGCATGCGCTTCGCGAGTATCTTTTCAAATAGCTTGCCAAACACACTTAGGAGGCATATCGGACGATATGCTTTAGCTTTGGTGTAGTCCGGCTTGTTAGGCTTGGGGATTACAACCGTTATAGACCGCTTAAATGCAGTGGGGAACTTATGCTTTTTAATGCACGCATTAAAGAAAGCTTTAAAGAACTGGTAGACCTTGGGTCCCCAATGAATGTACGTGACATTGTCATTTTCATCCGTTTTCTTTTCTATGCAATGGAATATGGTTTTAGCCCATAACCAATTGATGTGGTCTTCCCCGCCGACTGAGGTGTTGCTCGTGTCCGCAAGGTTTTCCGATATCTCTTCATTGGAGATGTCATTAAACGTCCGAGTTTCCCATTTAGGAAGTTCGTCCATAATACTCATGTCCACTTGTCGGGGAACCGACGGAGTGAATTGTTCTCGGAATTCCGTTTGAAGGTCTTCCTGACTATCTATGACGGTGCCATCAGCGCGCTTAATTTGCACGCTGGAGTCAAGCCGTCTAGGCCGCGTCCACGCAACATAGTTAGATATGAGTTGCGGGTGCGCGTGAGCGATGATCTTATCAAAGAAGACCCTTTTAGCGCGCTTAGAAGCGGCAGCTACCCATTGGCATGCAGATTTCACGCCCTTTTGCATGGTATCATGTAAGTCATTGTACCGTTCGTACTGAACGCTTTGGCGTCCAAGCGTACGGAAAGCTAAACCCCTTAACTTTCGTAATAACTTAGTCCTTTTGCGGGCTAGACGCAGACTTTTGGAGGCCTGCGCACACTCTTCATTCCACCACGTTTTGGAATGGCCAGTGCGATTGGGTTTGGAAGCATGCTTCTTCCAGAGCTCTTGAATACCGGAGAATAATGCTTCCCCGGTGTTCTCAATGTCTTGCGCACTCTCCCACTCAAGTGGGAGGCCCGCAATTAATTTAGCCACATCTTCGTTGAATTTCCAAGATTCCTTAGAAACCCGCCCAAGTGTAGGTTCAATATTGGGCGCTCCGCCCGCAACTACTTTCCAGACCAAGGGCGAATGATCGCTCTTGTGCCTGGCTCCATGCTGGACCCTAAAGTCCTGTATTTCATAATCGCCTCTCTTCCACACCAAATCCAGTGTGTATCGAGGCAACGCTGCATTGTTTGACTGCCATGTAGGCGGTCCATCCTCACTGTTAACCAGGAGGAGTTGGAGCTCAGCGGCGAGATCCATTAATTCTCCGCTCTTCTGAGCATGAGGCGGGTTCATGTTGTGTTCCCGCGTGCGCTTATCCCATGAGGCATGGCGCAAATTAAAATCTCCGCACATCATAGAGATGGGAGGAAGGTGCGCTGACACATTTAGCAGGTGCGAGACTGCCGCATGCTCATTGCTGTCATTGTACACGTTGAGAACCGTGAACGGCCCATCCGGTGTATTGATGCTGACTAATAATGTGTCGTTGTGTGACACATTGCCTGTGATGACATGGGGCGACGCGCCCCTCCACTTACGGTTGACATATGTTGCCACCCGCGAGTCTTTGCTTGCCCCATAGCAAGCAAAATTGCGGTGCGCGCATGTTTGTTCATACACATCACCCTTCTTGTTTTTGCTGGAGACGACCATTTTGATCTTTCCCCAAAATATTTCCTGCACGCATATGATGTCTGCGTCTCGGTACTTTTCGAGAAGCTGGGTAGTATTCTCGTGAGACTTCTGTACGTTCGCTGATACGCACTGAATAGTATACTGTGGAGCCGCTTCGGCTTCCACTTCCACGTCGTGATGTACATGGTCCGGTGCACCCTCGTGCCCGTATAAAATATGATCTAAATTTGGAACGGGGCCGGCTTCCACATTGCCTCGCGCCCCCGCTCCCAACTCCTGATCCATTCCTGCTAATAGCCTTTCCGTGGCGGCTCTCAGCTCAGCATCCCGGTCGAGTGGCTCCGGTAGAGAAGGGGACGCGCTGCGCGCTGAAGCCCCCCGTTCAGCCCCGTTGTAGGTTGTCATTGATAAGGCAACTACTCACGAGATTAGGCGTCCATGACCATTCCGGTCACTTCCGCGAGTCCTTGAGACACCTCTTCGATGAAGGCGGTCTCCGCTGTTTGCCTCGCCTCATCAGAAGCCTTCTTGGCTTCCTTGAGCGTCTTCTTGATGGAGTCCAGCTCCTTCTTCTCGCGCGCGAGTTGATCCTTCACCGACTCCGCGCGCGCGGAGTGGTTCTCGATCCACTTCTTCTCTGACGAATGCTGCCAGAACTTACAATTGATGCGATCCGAGGGGCCGTGACCCTTCGTCTTGCAGTTGGGGCAGTAGGCGTGCTCCGGCGGACATTCGTCCGGAGCGTTGCCACTGTGGAGGCGAATCCCCGCGCAGCAAAGAGCGGAGCTCTCGTGCGCAAGATCTTGATGTTTGGAGCCGCAGCGGCCACAGAACAGGCCCATCTGCGAGCACTGGCCGGCGGAGTGACCCCACCGCCAGCACCTCGTGCACGAGGGCATCGAGTTCCGGGCCGAAAGGCGTCGGATGCGGTAAGCACGACCAAAGAGTTTGATCGCGAACTTATCTGTGCAGAACCGCTCCAAGATGGAGCCGCGTACCGTGTCCTTGACGTAGCAGGCCCAGACGCCTGAGCCGCCTGGGTTGCCCTCGAACTTCGCGACCGGCGCGGAGGTGAATTCCAGGACGAAGTCGGCGAACTCCTTCGTCCGCTTATCCGTCTTGGCGCTAGCTTGGAGTTCCGCCCACACCTCGTGTTGCGAATACTCCCCGACCGTGGTGCGGCCGCCCAGAGTTGGGATCTGGCGCATCTTGGGGAATCCCTCGATTCCAACCCGGGTGAGTGGGGATGCGAAGTCGACCGAAGCCACCGTGCCCGGCAACCTCAGCGCTAACATACTGACGACGGAGTTGCGTACTCCAATGACTTCCTCCGAAGAGGGGCGCGCTAAGAACTCCAAAATGGCGTCCTTGCCCGAATGTTTGATGACGGCCTTAAGGGGCACGTTCACGGTGGCGGCGGTGAGGCCCGACTTGGCTGCGACGATGAGGTCGTCGCTGGAGACGCTAGGAACGCCCCCAGTGAATGCTACGGAGCTCCGCACCACTAGAGTGCGGACCATTTGTTGCCGATTGCCCGCGTATTGCACGTGCTCGACGGGCTTGCCCTTTTTCTCCTTCTTCTCGGGCTTCGCCTTGACTTCTGGGCCGGCAGTGATCGCCTTCTGACCCGCGGGGGTAGCGCTGGTGCCCACAGGCTGCACAGCGGCTGGGAGATGAGCGCCCGCAGGGCGCGAGTCGAGGCCGAGACCTCGCGCGATGGCCGACGCCTCGCGGAGTTGGATGGTGGGGGCGAGCTCACCAATGATGGCAGCGGCGCGGAGACGGGCCCAGTCAGAGACTGACTCCATCTTCCACTCCTCCGCAACTTCTCCGTCCTCAGGGGCAGACGCAGCTGCTTGCGCAGCGCCGTTGTCACCACGCGCCTTCTTGGGGGGCGGGGGACCTTCCTTGGACGCGCCGCCAGGGGCGGGCGTCGGAGCGGGCGCTGGGCGCTTCCGCGGATCCTGGGTTGGAGCAGGGGGCTCCGCAGGCTTAGGTCCGGCGCCCTTGGGCGCAGAGACGCCGGCGTAGCTCGTGCTAGCCGTCGTTGCAGCCTTGAGGCTACCGAGCTCTTGGCGAAGCTCCTTCATCATCGCCTTGACGTCGACCGTGTTCTGGTTCGACCGCTCGAGCAGCGTTGTAAGCGCCGCGACCTGAGCTTTGAGTGAGCGATTCTCCTCGCCCGAACGCTCCACCTGCATGTGGATGACCTTCCTCATGGACTCCATGGTGTTACCCACAGCTTCCATGTGTTGTTGGACGGCCCCCGGCTTACCGAAGGTGTCTCTACCGATTTCGCGCATAATGTCGCGAGCGTTGTCGAATCCCCTCACAATCAAGTCGCGGTCCTCCAGAGCCTGAATGGCCTGGTTGAGAGCGGGGCCGACGACGTTGTTGTCGAAGCACCGATTCATCTCAGCGATGTGCTCCTTAGGAGCCACGCTGGCGTACTCGCGAGCAAGCGCTGCAATGCGCTGCCCGATCTGAACGGAGTGATAAACCTCCAGGGGGTAAGCAAGCCGACTGCTCTCCTTGACATCGTCGAGCATGGCCTTCTTTAGCTCCGAAGACCCGGAAGCTAGGATCTCACAGGCGTCACGGAGCGTACGAGCGATGGCCGAAATCGCCGTATACGGTGTGTTACCTGGAATGTCTTGGTAAAGCGCGTAGTTCGCGGTCTCGATGACCTCGATGTCGCCCTTCAAAGAGACCGCTGGAGTGGCCTCTCGAGAGGATCCCGCGTAGGAGACCCCGCTCGGCGTCGTTACCTCAGAAATTCCTTCTGAGATCGCTCCCGACGGCTTGCTCCCGGACTTGCCCTTCTTGCGAGGAGCAGCCCGCAGCGTGCGGTCGTCTTCCTTGTCAGTGGAGTCGTCATCACTACTCTCGTCGCTCTGCAACGAGGTGTGAGACTTCCCACGACCGTGTGAACAGGGACGATAAGGGCGTACCTCATCCTCCGCGTCTTTGATTATCGTGTCCACGGGGGACGCGGCTCTCTCCGGCTGTTGAGGCGTGGGAGGGAGATTGTCCCAATGCGCTCCTTCGGGGAGCGACGGGACGGGGGCTTCCGATGCAGACGCTGGCATTCCATCATCGAAGACAAAGTCCTCCTCCACCTGAGGGAAGGTAGAGGGGACCGTCTCCGACGCCGACTGGGTCGTCGCTGGAGTGTCTGCGACCATGACAACCACGGTCTCACCAGTAGGTGGAGGGGGGTTGTAGCCCTCCCCGAGAGGAGAGCTAGGACTGCCCCTGGTGCGTTCACGCCACGAGGACGTGCGGGTTATGCCAGACGCGCTGGCTTTGCGTTCGCTGCCACTAGGGCGAGCGTGGTAGTCCGCGGTTCGCGATGTGCCTGCCGCTGCAGCACTCGTCGAACCGGGTCGAGCGGTTGAGGGTGTTTTGTCGGCAGGAGGGCCCTCGTTGCGGGCGGGGGGACGGGGGGAAGGGGTTGGTGGGGTTGGGCGTCTTTCGGACATGATGGTGGTACGAGGTCAAGGTGCGGCGTGTGTGGGCCCCTCAACGCGTCTACCCTGGCCTTTCCATCAATAAGTCAGTCATCTTACTTTCGCTATTCACAATATTGAGAACTGGGTTATTACGTTAGCGTCCATGGCGAATTTAGATTCTCCCATTTGCAGATGCCCCCGCCCGCGGATGCGACCACGTCCGGAGGCCGGCTCTCTGGGGAGGACATGACGGAGTATATGGAAACCTTCGCGACGACATTCCTCTCTGGCAAGATACGGTACAATGCAGATGTGCTCAAAATCAGCCGCTCGCCATCTGGAAAAACCTCTCTTCAGAATAGCAATGAATAACTGGATATTATCGCGAACAATGAGTAATTGTAGCCATTCTTATGTTCGCCACAGTAGCAGTATATTCGCTATGGTCCGAGGGTCGGCTTGCAAATATCACGATACCACGGCGAATATATCTATGTTACTGCCAAGGCTGCACTCTATTACAGGACATTCTGAAGCTTCAAATCACATTCTTCGCGCAGACTCGGACGCATGTATGGGAGAACAATCAATGCATTCAAATATACCCTAAATCCGACTCCCCAGACACTCCCTCTATGCCGACTCAGACTCATAGTAAGTAAATCTAGTATCTACAGGCTTCTACTCATCAGGTATATGGCTCCAGTCGACGCCTGCTCCATTCGATGCCCCTTGTGCAGCGCCCTCCAGATTATGACCAGACCTGACTCACAGAATATCAGTGTATGACCATTAGAGGACCTACCACAAACGCACGTTACAGCGGTGAATAAGTCGTGCATGATGCGGTGATAGCGCTTCGGTCTCTGTCGACGGAGTTCAACAAGACGAACGAGATGGTCCTGATATACGGCTGCACTTGTGGCATTGAAGTCCGACGCTTTCGCCAGCTTCATGTGATGATCGGATATGATCGACTCGACCTGATGAATAATCGAAATTGGGTGCAACGTGAGCAAGTATCAGAGTATCGGACGTACCGCTGTCATGCACAATGCCAACATTGTCGGTGGTATCTCGCTCTCGGACGGCGCGGCAGCATACGATGAGAGGAATGACTTTCCGTTCTGCAAACCGACCTTGATGTACTGCGCAGTGACAAAGAACGACGCGCGCAGCGATGGTTTGATGATTGGGCTCTCATATGGAGCAGATTGATTTAAAACTCCCTGTGTAGGCATGCAATATAATTGAGTAAAGATTCTCGGTGAGGGAGTCACTACATACCATAGCATCCCACGGATAGATGTAGCTCCTTTCCTTCAGCAATGCAGCCTTATCAGGGACGCCGTCTGTGGGCTCATTGCCAAGGCCAAGTCGGAAGGTGTGTTCGACTATAGGTGTCACAGCCTTCTTGATCGCAGAACGAAATAAGCCTAATCGATGTGAAACCTGTGGACACTCGCACGGTGAGTACACATAAGTCGGAGTGACACAGAGAATACTTGCATAGAGTACAAGAGGCTTGATATAGTCACGAGTTGACCCTAGTTCTAGTCGTTCCGCAACATCACCATCACCATCATATCCACCGAGTTCAGCCGCCTCGAGAAGTGCCTTCAAAGCGATGCCATCCAAACCGTCTTTTTCGAACGGCGTGACGAGAGCGCGAATCGCCGCAGAGTCCATATCGAGCACTGGCTCGTCTTTGGCACCGAATGCGATAATCCTATCGCCGCTCTTGAATGCACAGTGTAGGACTTGCTGCATCACAGGATTCTGCTCCGTCATCTTCATGTTGATGCTTCGCCTTCCCCGTATGACCTCAATCTCAGTGCGAGGCAACCACTCTATGTCCGATGCACCGTCAACCGGGCCCTCAGATGCTGCAGTGGATGGGCGAATCTCAGGCATCTGAACTGTATTAGTACAGATGACCCACAATCTACGCTCACAATCAAGCACGCACCTCTTGCTCGTATTTCTTCCATTGATTTTTTGTTAGCTAAGGAGGTTACTTATATCAACTTCAAGTCCTGCAATCGGATGTTGGAAGCTGACGCACCTGACGTGAAGTCTTAGTTGGCACTTTATTTTGCGCCTCCTCTACATCTTCATTGTCCGATGACTCCATGACAGCATAGCGGCGACTCGGGGCACGCGGCTGACTTTGCTTTGAAGACCCTCGATGCTGCAATCCAAGCTTCGGAGCCTGAGGGACCCGATCCAATGCTTCGTCCGAGTCGTATGCAGTCCTGTTCACTGTGAAGCCATCGCTGTCAGTCGTTGGAGGTTCCGATGGCAAGACCGACATCGGGCTGGACGATCGAGAGCCTGTGCTCTTAGTGCGTAATCGGGGAGGTGCATCATTGTGGCCGGCCTCGAGTTGGGCTGATTCTGGCTCAGTGTTAAGTCTGATGCAATGAGCTATACCACAGAGAATAGACACACACCTGAGCATATAAACATGACACGCTAGTCGAGATGGATGTTAACGTAGCATAGTACTAGTAGCACGTACTTACCTCCATGTCGAAGTCATCGCATTGTTCACGGGACTCCGGCGCTTCCTCGCTATCTTGCTCCGATTGGGCATCTTGCCCATCTTCGCCGCTGTCCCCAAGCATGTCTTCAGCATCCGCAGAGGTCGCCGAGTGTGTGGGTTTTCGGGATGAGGACTTGATCTTGGTGCGCGCAGCTGTATGTCCTTGAGATTGATGTCGTGCTAACCCACTAGTACCGGAGGACTTGGACGGCCCCTTTGCAATCCTGACGTCTTTTCCGGACTCTGAGTCCTCGTCAATCGCTGGAGGAGCATATGGCCTGGTAGACTCTGTGTGGAAAACTTATTGTGAGCATCAGGATGGCAGTTTGCCATTGGGATGGCCTGCAACTACGAGAAACTCACTTGAACTAGACTTCAATGCACCTCCTACTCTCGCCTTCTTCGGCTTCTGGCGTTCTGAGGCCCCATCTCCGACGTGTTGACCGACTACACTCTGACCACCACCCTCCACTATCGACTCTGCTCTCTTACGCTTTTCCTTTTCTGACTTCCTCGTTACTACTGGTGCCTGTGGCGGCCTATGGTCACTTGCTGAATGCGAAGGTGAGTCTACAGGGCCACAAATAGGTTGACATGTACCCAACACCACCTACAGTTAGATGCTGACTTCAGTGAAGGGTTGGACATTGGTCTTGATGATGTACGGCTCTTCGGAATCATCGACGCCCATCCTAGCACATATGAGCGAGGATTGTATGACGAGTACAGAATGAAACACACGTACTTTGGGAAGCATTCTGTGAGGCGACGCGCTTAGGACGTCCGGCTTTAGGTGGTGAGTGAGCAGGGTAGAGTGAGCGAGGAGATACTTGGTGAAAGCTCACACGAATCAGCATCATCATTGTGATCAGGACCGTGTTGTGCTACACCTGTGTCTGCGGTCGACTTCCTACCTGCTCGAACCCGTTGTGCAGCTGTTGACATGGTGAGTCAAAGGTCTTGAATGAGAAGACTGTAATGGGCTGATGCTGATAGTAGGACCGTTCAGAAGTGACGAAGCAACCCAAAGCTGTACTCCAAGAACAAAAGGATGGAACGAAACACTGAGCCAAGGTATGCGCTGGCGCACTCAGACATGTGATGTAGAGCACTGTGAATGCGCAAGATTTGCACTAGCGAGGACCCCCGTGTGACAATTTGGTACGTGGCACTCTGACCTAGTGCAGAGCACCGGTATACCCCGTACTCTGACCTGTCCGAGTCACAAGCGTTGACGGCGTATACACTACTAGTTTTTTAATACAACTCTTTACTCATAATCCTATACCTTGGTAAGCATAACCGCAATCTTCTGGTTCACTGTCAAGCTCATTCGTACAACTCTAGATTTTGCTGTACAATCAACTCGCCATGCCATACATCTGCAACGGCTGCACTTCTTCCTTCACGAGCCATGGTGCCTTCATCCGACATCTCCAACAGAGCACCCTTGGAGCATGTCAGCTCGCACGCCAGCAACACGAAGACTCCATGCGCCATCCAACTCGCCGAGATAGTCATCGACGTGCTGCACGTTCACGGTCGCAGTCGAGGTGCAGCGGGCACAATACATCACCTGCACCAGAGGCATCAAACGAAGACGTACCGGTCCCATTCGAGGGCGACTTCTTCGGCACCTCTGCTGAGTATGCTGGCGAAGACCTTCCATTTGACGACAATGGCGTTGCTGCAGACACGGCCACCTGCCAGCCTGCTCATGACCCAGAGTTGGATGAGGACAGTGATGCCGAGGATGAAGCTGTGGGTGAGGACCTTACTGAGCCTCGCCTGCGAACTAGTGTTGGGGGAGGCGAACTTCCATGCCATTCCCCGGCGATTCCCCGCGACCCATCTCCCATGGATGTCGACGACAATCGAGGCTCCGAGTCACTGACACCCGATGTTCACGGCTTGTCAAGCGCGCCTAGTGCTGCCCCTGGTGGCATCGATGTCGACGCCCACATTCAACTTCGTCAATCTCCTGCATATGTGATCCCATTTGGCGGTCAAGCCGGGATGCCCTGCACGCCTCCACTGGCAGGTCAACCGACAAGGTCAGGATATGAAGCCTACGCACACCAGGTTGATCCCAAGGACACAAACCTATACGCGCCATTCACCTCTCGCCTTGACTGGGAGATTGCCCAGTGGGCAAAGCTGTGCGGACCGGGATCAACAGCGTTCTCCGACTTGCTCGCTATAGAAGAGGTAAGTTTATGGTGTTCTCTGTAGCACCATGTACATGACTTACATTTGTTGGCTAAAGGTCCGTGAGCGACTGGGATTGTCATTCAAGAATACTGATGAGCTGAACAAAATCATCGACAACAAGCTGCCAAACCGTCGCCCGGTGTTTCGTCGGTTTGAAGCATGTGTGGGCGGCGAACAATTTGCAATGTTCTGTCGCAACATCATGGAGTGTATCGCTGCCCTTTACGGCGACACCGAGCATGCACGGTATATATGTGTCGCTCCCGTACGCCACTATGCTGACGCCGACTGCACTATTCGCCTGTACCATGATCTACACACAGGCCAGTGGTGGTGGGCGACTCAGGTAAGCTGCCTACGTTTCATCAGCAATTTTGATGCTAACATTAACCTGCAGAAGCATCTTGAGAATGAGATGCCTGGGGCAACAATAATCCCTGTTATTCTTTCATCGGACAAGACCCAGCTGACGTCCTTTCGCAACAAAACTGCATATCCGGTCTACCTTACGATCGGGAACCTGGCGAAGGAGATCAGAAGAAAACCATCGCACCGAGGGCAGATTCTCCTCGCATACCTCCCAACTAGCCGGCTCGAGCACATCAAGAATAAAGCCGCTCGCCGCAGGACACTCGCGAACCTCTTCCACGCCTGCATGTCGATGGTGACTGAGCCTCTCCGTGTCGCCGGCGTTGACGGTGTCCCTATGGCAAGCGGAGATGGTATTGTCCGACGCTGTCACCCGATCTTGGTGATCTACGTTGGCGACTATCCGGAACAGGTCCTCGTGACGGGGACGTACACCGGAGATTGTCCAATCTGCAAATGCCCTCACGATGAACTCGGTACATACCCTTGCCCGTACGACTATCGTGATCTCGACGAAGCGCTGGATGCACTCGCTTTCGCGGGGACTGGTGAATACAACCATGCTTGTGGTGACGCCGGCATCAAGCCCATTCAACACCCATTCTGGGAAAAGCTACCGTACGTCGATATTTACCGTGCAATCACACCCGATATTCTCCATCAGCTACACCAAGGCGTCATCAAGCACCTCCTGGCGTGGCTGACGGACATCATTGGCAAGCACGAGATCAACGCGCGAGTCAAATGCCTTCCACCGAACCACGGCATCCATATCTTTCAGAAAGGCATCTCTGGTCTGACGCGCGTGACAGGAACTGAGCACAAGCAGATCGCTCGGTTCATTCTCGGACTTGTCATCGACGTACGTCTGCCGCATGGCGAGTCAACGGAGGATCTGGTCAGCGCAACGAAATCCCTCCTCGACTTTTTACACATAGCACAGTATTCGGTTCATTCGAGCACGACGCTTGACACGCTTGAACGCACACTATCGGACTTCCATGCGAGGAAGTCCATCTTCATCAGCCTCGGTGCGCGCGGCAATTTCATCATTCCAAAGCTGCATATGCTCGTTCATTACGTTCGCGCGATCAAGCTCTATGGTACGACAGACAATTACAACACCGAAGCGACAGAACGCCTTCATATCGACTTCGCCAAAGATGTCACGAGTTGACATACGAGCTCTATATATATACCACTGGCCAGATGTCAAGCCAAGCTTGACATTGCGCCCTTTTGGTGTAGTGGTTAGTGGTGCGGCCAGTCACCAGCTAGTAAATCCATGACAAATGTCAAGCTTCAAGTGGTTGAGGGTTCAACTCCTGATGGTGGAGATATTTCAGCGCTTTCACTAAGGTCACATGGGGGTCATGTGACTGCTTGGTGGTGATTGGCTGGTATCTTGGTCACATGATCAGTGTCTAACCATAGTTTAGGTGTTAGCTATAAACACCTTGGATAGGGGAGAGGATCCCTGAAGTCCTAAATTGGGGTTAGAACTGGTGATACATTGGGTCCTCCTGAACTCTCCAAAACCATCAAGGTTAAGCCAATTGGTAACCCTTGGGGCCACGGTAGTATATAACTCCACATGAGGTCATGTGCCTAGAGAGGAGGGTAATGTCACGAGTTGACATACGAGCTCTATATATATACCACTGGCCAGATGTCAAGCCAAGCTTGACATTGCGCCCTTTTGGTGTAGTGGTTAGTGGTGCGGCCAGTCACCAGCTAGTAAATCCATGACAAAAGAGGCCTACCGCTCGACCAACCATAAGAATGAATTCCCTCAAATGACAAAATGGCTCGAGCGTCGCGAAAAGGTGCTGCAGCATGTGCAGTACGTCAAATGGCGCATCCTCCGCGCAGAAGCTCAAGCAGATCCTCGTCGTACGGAACCCACTGCTGCCGATGAAGAGACCCGTTGGCGACCGCCAGATATGGCATGTCCTTTGTATCACCACATGACAAAGTGGCCTACCCGCAAGGCTGTACCACTTACGGAGCTTGTGGCCCCTTCGGGGTATGGTGCGACGTTCCTCATGGCTGCCCTGGCTCGTTTTGTAGTGGAATTGAACACACCGACCTTGACGAAGAACGAGATCGAACGGCGAGCTGCGAATCTTACATTCCCTTTCCAGGCTCTTCCGGTTTACCACAAGATCAAATTCCGCAATACGGAGTACCATGGTAGTGAAACTCTTGACTCGATTCACGCACAGCCCCAGCGCGTCGCCTCAAATGGCAACGTTCTCGCTCACGCACGCTTCGACACCGCGCTTGTGCATGCTCGGCACAATGCTGGTCAGCCTCGCACTCGTATACAGGGTATGTTCTTCTATGGACACCGCAACCTGATTACTAATTTCTATTGTTGCTGCTGTCATAGATATGCGCGTTGGACAAGTACGCGCGGTCTTCTCACTACCAGAGAAACATTTGCTTTCGCTCTTCCCGACAGTTGCTCAGGTCCCACGTCATCTAGTTTATATAGAATGGTTCACTCCGTTCACGGCTGAACCTGACTCGAGGTATGGAGTGTACAAAGTAGGGAGATTGACGGGCTCTGCGAAGATAGCATCTGTCGTGCCACTTACTCTACTGGAGCGCAGTGTTCATCTCTTTCCGAAATGGGGTGGGCCTGTTCCCACTGCCTGGAAAAGCGAGAACGTCTTGGACGAATGCGGGACTTTCTATCTGAATCCAACAAAGGACACTCATAGCTACTATAATCTGTATTAGAGTGGATTATGGATTTCCGTTTGCAGTTCGCGCGAGGTCTCTGTTACACCAATAACAGACTAAGAATAATCTTCTGTTACTGCAATTGTGCGCAATATCGAGATGGTACACCCATTGGCGCGAATTCCGGAAAGAGCATTTTCCTGATGGCAGGAGTGTGGCACGGATGGCTGGTCGGTCACCGTCCGAGACCTGAAGACGCAGGCTGTCCAGAGCATTGTGTACGACAAGCTGGTGCTGTGCACAGGAGTAGCACTATTCTCCTGGTGTGCTGGGTTTCGGCTGAAGCTTGGTGCAGGGCTGCAGCGAACCGAACATACCTGAGCATCTCAGTGCCGAGAAGGCGAGGGCGGCGGGCTTCACGGGCCCTGTCTTGCATTCGGCGCAGTTCGCCCAGAGGTTGGACGAGGTGCATCGTGTCGGCCAGAAGGACGTCGTCGTTGTCGTCGGTGGTGGCAAATCTGCACAAGAGTGCGTTCGGATCACTACACCTGATGGTTTCAGCGTCTCATACGCTATACTTACAGTGTATCGGCAAACCTTGCCAGACGTGGGGCTCGCGTCTCGATGGTCTTCACTGGCTCAGATGCAGTGCTGGCCGCCCCAATACCATATCCGGCCATTATCAGGAAGAGCAGGCACGTTCTAGTACATGTTGTATTGTGATATCACAGGTGACAGTATTCCCCGCCAGGCTACTGTCGGTGTTATCACCTCACACCGAACTGAAGACGAAGCTGGAGTAAGTAACACATCGAGGGTGCATTCAGTCAAGTTCAGTATAACGCCCCAGACGCTTCCTTCATACCACTTTGCTTGGCGCAATCCTAGTGCGAGTGACATGGGCCTTCTTGACTTGGGTTTCGGTATGCCCCGCTTCTCAATACCATTCGATGAAATACTTACGCTTTCACCCGTTCAGTTCTGGGTACTCGCAATACCGTCGGATTCGCCCCTACGGAACACACCGAGTCTCTTCTGGACCGTACGCACCAATGACGAGGGCACAGGGAGGACAGACGGCTTCCATGCGCTAGTGAACGAGGGCAAGATTGAGTTGGTCGCGCCTGCGCGGGCGGCGGGCTATGCCGCTGACGGGAAGTCAATCGTCCTAGAGGATGGCAGAACAATCCGAGCGGGCGCTGTAGTCCTGGCCACAGGGTTTCAATCCTCGTGGAACACAATCTTCGACGGGGGGCCATGAAAGATGTCGGCCTCGGCCGGCGTGCCACGAACCCGTTTTCCGTGTCGAGAGGGGAGTGGGATTACACTACTCTACCTGATCCTGATTTTCCGGCATCCTTTGCGTCAATGCAGAGTGTACAGGCGCCGTCGCTGTACCGGGGCATCGTCCCTGCGAGGAATATCCACCGCAGGAACCTCGCCGTCAACGGCGCTATCGTATGTGTCTCCCATGTAAACAACTCTTGTCATATACTGAACAGACACAGTTCACCACAAACAATGGCTACGTATACGAAGTCGCTGCTCACTGGATCTCGTCCTACTTCCTCGGGGACACCTTCCTCCAGTTGCCGCCAACGCCGGAGGACGCGATCGTGTGGACAGACCGGAATGCCGCCTGGCTCCGGAAGCGTTACCCCGGTGCCTTCACATATGCGAACGAGAGCTACAGTGGCGACCTAGCGTTCTGGAGGTATGTACTACATGTTACTGTAGTGTGCGGCTGACGTGATGGCGATTTCTATAGCTGGCCACAATTGGCGGATGGGCTGCTGGAGGATATGCAGCTGCGTACGATGAGGAGTGGGGGGAACACCCTTACGTGGCCATTCAAGGTCATTGACCTCGAGGAGATCAGGTACCTCAAGGAGGAGCGCGCTGATCTCAGAGCTGGCACGATATCTGGGTGCAGTGTATATTAGCGAACCTCGCGGTCATCTCAACATACAATGACTTGGGTGCATTGAACTGAATGTACCCTCGTACTATGTACACCTCTGAGCATCGGTGCTGAGTCGCTTAAGTTACCTTGCGCTGCTCCGGTCAGGCTTATGCCCCTTGCCAACTTCAGGTTAGCCTTCCCCTCGTGAGCAGAGTGGTACAAAGCCGGTGTTCCGTCGGTTTAAACCTCTCAGTTGTATCTGTGTTGGGCGCCTCGTCCATGAGAGACGGGCGCTTGTATTACGTGGTGGGCATAGCATCCTCGTCGGAGTCGCTCTCTCTGCGTCCTCCGCTACAACTCGTTCGCTCTGGTTGTGCCGACCGCTGACACTCAACATCTCACCTCGAGGCTGATCATCTGGATGCTACGCTAACTGTTTTTGCCTATCATGTCCTCTTCGTCCAGTCTCTCGGTCGTGCCTACAACGACGACCTTGGTCCCCTCGCCGACGGCCACACCTGCACCTGCAGAAGAAGAGGAGTACTACTCGTCATGGTCACTCTTCCTAGTCTGCGCACTTCTCATTCTGTCGCTATGGACATCCTACTATCTGCAAATAAAGCGGATACGTGCAATACATGAGACTCTCGTCGCGATTATTGGAGGGATGATAGTCGGTCTAGTAGTGCGACTTGCTCCGGGGACGATGATTCGGGAAATGCTGGTGAGTGCCTTGTCGCTTGTCCGAATGATATACATCTCATTCTGCGTCGTATAGACATTCAAACATACATTATTCTTCAACTTGCTACTGCCGCCCATCATCCTCAACTCTGGCTATGAGTTGAAACAGGTAAGTCAACTCTAGTATCTCATCTGAATCCGCTTGACAAGCTACTAGGAAAACTTCTTCCGCAATTTCGGCACAATCTTGACGTTTGCATTCCTGGGAACCTTCATCTCCGCAGTCGGCGTTGGGTGCGTATATTCGTCAGAGCTCACTTCATGCGACTTACCACGTACAGTGTAGTGTCCTGGTGTACATATATTCATTCCTTGGCCTCGAGTCTCTCGAGGTCGGGCTGATCGAATGCCTAATCTTCGGGTCTACGCTGTCTGCGACAGACCCTGTCACTATCCTCGCCATTTTCAACCAATACAAGGTTGACCCTAAGCTCTACACCGTCATCTTCGGAGAGAGTTTGCTCAACGATGCCGTCAGTATCGTTATGTATGAGTGAGTGCATCATGTGCCTGAACTGGGTGTGCTCGGTATTGATTGCGTCGCGTCAGGACCCTCACGCAATTTCACGGGACGGAGATCTATGTGTCGTCCCTCTTCCACGGAATCGGCATATTCTTGCTGTCTTTCAGCGTATCTATGGCCCTCGGTGTTGTCTTCGGCCTAGGCATGTCCCTCCTCTTAAAGCATTCGTCCCTGGCTCTGTATCCCTCCATCGAAACATGCCTTGTCGCCCTCTGCGCCTACACCTGCTACTTCTTCTCAAACGGTCTCTCCATGTCCGGCATAGTCTCTCTCCTCTTCTGCGGGATCACACTCAAGCACTACGCGTATCACACAATGTCGCGGCGAACACAACGTGCAACGAAGTACATCTTCTCAACCCTCGCACAACTTTCGGAGAACTTCATCTTCATCTACTTGGGCCTGTCACTCTTCACGAGTCCGCCTTCGTCCGAAAAGGTCACGAACTACGTCAAGCCGCTGTTCATCACAATCACGACAGTCGCCGTCGTCTTTACTCGGTACGCAGCGGTCTTCCCGCTCTCCGAGTTGATCAATCTCTTCCATCGGCATGTCCGAGGCCAGCGTCAGGAGGAGCTGCCGCACTCGTATCAGATGATGCTGTTCTGGGCCGGTCTCCGAGGAGCTGTAGGTGTCGCTCTCGCTGCGGGATTCAAAGGTGACAATGCACAGACGCTTCGGATCACTGTCCTCGTTGTTGTGGTGCTCACCGTAGTTGTCTTCGGTGGCACCACCGCTCGTATGCTCGAAGTCCTTGGTATCCGCACAGGAGTGGAAGACGAGGCAGCGAGCAGCGACGACGATGAAGACTTTCCGCTCGGGCGTACAGGATGGTACAACCGACGCAATACACGGTGGAACTTTGAGGACGACAGCAGCGTCTTTGCGACGCAACAGGCAGGCTTCCACAGCCCGCGACTCTATAACCACCAAATGCAACACACGCCGCTCGCGAACAACACTATCTTCTCCGCAGCGTCATCGGAATCACTCGACTCGGTCGTTGAGGTCCTCCCACTTGCGACACAGTCCTTGAACGGGGGCTTGACCTCGCCTGGCGGGCGGCACAAGTTACGCGACGGCCCGCCAGCGGCGGGGCCCTCCAACGGGGGCGAGGCGGACGGAAAGTGGTTTCAGCAACTCGACGAGCGGTACCTCCTCCCGCTCTTCTCGAACGCGACGGCAAGTCGAGTATGGCATGCGCGACGGGGCCGACGGGCGTCTGGAAACAACACGAACCCCGGCACACGTACGGGCACGCCCGTCGAATCTGACGAGGAGGTGGATGACCGGCCGGAGGTCGACTTGACTGCTGCGGCTGCGCGGGCATCAACGACAAGCGCGCCGTCGCGCAGCCACTCTGTCGTAAATATCGACCAGAGTCGGATAGAACGCGGGCTTGCGAGTCCGATGCTCCGGCGAGACAGCGAGGGCCAGAACCGCGATAGGGTGCCATAGAGTCGGGTTTGCTTGTGCGTGTGCGTAATGCTTGTTGTCGTATCTTATACTATTGCGTTCCGGTCTGCGCTAGGTTTTCGGCTCGGATAATGGCATAGTATATACTGCGGACTATCTGTGGCGAAGATGTCATGAAGTACTACGGTCACTCGTCTATCATCGGAGTGGGCTTCGTGACCCTCGATCACTGTAACGATCGTGTAAACACTGTGGGCATGCTCAGCGTGTGTTGCTGTTCATGCCCGCATTCCGAATTCCGAATTTGCCGGCCATGCTCGCGCATGGATATAGTGCGGTGTTGCGAACATCAATTCCGAATTATATGACGCCTCCCACCTCCTGCACCTCTTCGCTCGTTGTCTCCTTATTCCCTTCACCTGTACATCACATTCATCATGACGGCCCTTTCACGATTGTTCAAGACCCCAGAGGTTCCTTTTGATGTCAACGAATGCGAGAAGCACCACGTTTACAGGTACCGCGTCCTCCTCCTTATCATAACTCACTGTTGATCTCCTTCGTAGAGGTCATAGACCAGACTCTTTTTACCTCGATGAAGATGACACTGCATTGCGTGAGTCGATATTTACTGTACTATCATATTGCACCGAACGCAAGAGGCTCAGGCTGGGGCTTTCGCCTATAGTCGAGCTACGAGCCAGGCAAAGGACCTTCGATGGAGCCTACACTCGGGGCGCTTTGGCCCACCTCGGGTACTCGTTGACCATCTTACGCCTGTTCGACAAACGATTCGCAAATAGTGAGTGGTGCATAGTCCAGGATGATCTCCTCCCTCTGACCGAATTACGATATGCAGTTGGGCTTGTGTATGCAATCCTGGCATGCCTGCTCTACATCGTTGCCTTCCTCCGCCACCGCCAGACGCGCCACGACTTCGCGGACAAATACCTCGGGCGCGCGTGGCGTCACGCGATGCCCACCGTCGGCCAGGCGGGAAAGCAGAACTTTGGGCGGCCGCTGACGACGGCGACCTGGTTCATTCTTCTTGTCACCATGATCGTGGCGCTCGTCGAGGCAGCGTTCCTCGTCATCATCTTCCGAATGAATCTGTCGGACCTCGCGGCAGAACAGGGTATTACGAAATCTGGTGCGCCCTGGTCCGTCCGCATTGCGATACATGTCCTCACAGGCGCAATATGATAGGGCTCATAGGGTGACCGTTGTATTCTTATGTGACTCCCACTCCTCTCAGAGGGTCAGCGATCGCCTTATGATATAGGTTCCTCAATAGACTCGGTCACGCCGTACCTGAAAACGTGCTTTCGTACTGGATGCCTTCAGCACGATGTTGTTCTGGGCAGGTGCACCTCTACCGGCCCGCATCAATAAATGCATCCATGGTCACTCCAGTGATGCTCATAACAAGAAGAACATAGTTCGGCAATCCGACATGGATACCAAATAGTGGCGTGCCTGTGAATGTGCATGTCCTCCGCATCAGGTCGGACTGCTGTGAACAACTCTCTCTATACACCAAAGGCACGGATGAGTTCTCCGGAGTGGCACGAATGTGCAGAAGGGCGCGTCGACGACGACAGATGAACCAGCGGGCTTTTGCGATGTACGAAGAGACGAGCAATGTTAGTGCATCCGATGTACGTATCTCATGGCCAGTTGCAATGGTGCGATGTTCCGGTCACTGGATTGAACCTTACCGTGGCTTCGGAGCTTCTAAGTTCACTCTGGGTGGGATTCGCCGTTGTATGCGGCTGTGGCTTTGTTATACGTTAGCCATGCCCCTGCAACGTGCTTGGCTTCTGCGCGTCTCGTGGTCCGTTGTGCGTATATAAATGCTCCAACCCACAAACACGTCCCCCAACAAGCCTTACTCTGTAAACGCTGACATCAGCGATTGCGGATTTGGGCTTCAAAAGGTACGCATCGTGACGTTATGCGGTCATTGTATTAGTTACCCACTGTGGACATGATGTCAGATTTCTGTAGAGACCGATATCATGACTACAGACACACTCTCCGAGTTGAGTACTACTAAAGTCAATCGGCTATGTATGTCCCTTCATTCGTGCGTCGGTGTTGTTAGCATGCTGACATACATGTGCCCAGTTAATGCGGATGACTCCGATCTGACCATCCGTTCATGCGACAATGAGCTCTTCCGCGTTCATGCGCGGAATCTGCACGAGCACTCAGAGAGCTTCCCTGCGCCCAGTGGGCTGCTCTCGCGACCCGAAGATATCGTGTCTCTACCCGAGACAGCGGAAACTTTAGAACTGTTGTTTCAGTTTATGTACCCACAGCCGCAACCAAACTTGCGGTCCCTGTCATTCGAGAAATTTGCAGCTCTCACCGAAGCAGTGGAGAAATACGGCGTGTATCCCGCGCAACAGGTGTGCAATATTATAATGGCGTATGTGACTCAAGCGTATCACTTCAGACTCTGAGCTGATTTCACCCACTGGCAGCATGAAGCTCCCTGACTTCCCCTTCAATGTGCTTGGGTATGCGCTAAAGCACAACCACCCGGAGCTGGTCAACGAAGCGGCGCGTCGCGCATACAATTGGCCGTCTAGTCGCACTGCAGCACTTGAAACATTGGGTGAGCTCCACATCGGTAGATGGGTAAGTCTAGCCTTCCATTTCTGAGATGTATTTAATCGGAACATGGTCACAGGATGAGTTCTGCAGGGACATCAGAGTAGCATGCCATTTTGCACGTCAGGCCCCAAGCCGTGAGATGTTCGTGCACAAGGGTGGTAAAAAGAAATGCGGAACCTGGAGTACCTTTCACCAGAGCGTACACTCCAGGATATGGGAGCTGTGCATGTCTGATTCTACTAAGTTCGGGGAGATTTTCAACATTCTCGAGAGTTCTCTCCATGATTGCGATACGTGCTATCAGCGTGGGCGGCGGTGGCGGAAATTGATCCTCGCACAACGGGATGCTATATCATTCTTGTGATATAATTTTCAGATCTATTCAACCTATGTTGAAGCTGTTTCTCGACCACCATTCCGAGCCGCTGGAACACCGTGCCGATATCGTCTCTGTCTTAGTACCCTACCAGCTGAAACCTCGCACTGGAAAACACACTCGAGTCCAACATGCCACGTTGCCTTCCGTCCTGTTCTTCACAATCCTGCCGGTGACATTTGACCGCAGAGGCGATCGCAAGGTCCAGAAATACAACACCGCGAAAGTACTGACAGCACAATGCCGCGCCCTACGTCTTGAGTCCACTCTTTCCGCATGCTGAGAACTTGAAGTCCTGTCTGGATAGTCTGTGCGGCATTGCCCTTGCGTACCATTGGAATAAGCCTTGCATATTCTAGCCCTGGAGCTGAACCTCCTGCACATGATCTCCTGCATCTGCATATTGTCAGGACTGACTGACTCACAGCATAGTCACGAGGAGGATTGCGGAATCGCAAACCTGCTGAAGGCGACGGTGCCGAATAATGAAACGATTCTTGCTGACTATGAGCTGAACTCCGAGCTACTGTTGCCGGCGGCACGGCCGCCGATGCCTGTGAAGAGAGGGGGGCTTCTCGCTGTGAGATTCTTCAGAGAGATCCTGACCGGCAAAGGAGGGTGTGCGCGAAGGTCAAGGCGGCCGCGTCGGTGTATTCCCTGCTGATTCCAGCGGGAGGGCCCTCTGGGTTTCTTCTTGAAGTAGTAGGGCCGCGAGTCTTCTGTAGACAAATCATCAGACCGGCAGCGCGCACCGCGAGATCAACGAGAAGGAAGTGAAGGTTGGGGGAGGGACATTCGTAGGGGGCACAACAACGAGAGCCTGAGCAAGACACCTACGCGCTCGTAGCTCTTCCTAGCCTCGAGGCCATATCAATGATAGCCTAGTGCTTCGAGCCGCTTCGTAACTTCACTGCCCCACCGCAGAATACAGCAACGCAAAATTCAAGCCATGGTATTTGCTGGGGTCCATGACATCGGCAAATCATCAGACCTTCAGGTATTGTGGTTCTCTGGATTGCAGCGCCTTACGAACCCGGCAGAGGGCTAAAGATGACTTACAACTCACCGGTGCGGTACACATCACGGCGTTGAACGGCGTATACGAGAAAATGCTTCACATTTGGGATCTGTGTGCGGCTAGACGGTAATGGGGGCAGGATGATGTGTATGAGTTCGTACACACCTCCAGACAAACGCGGGACGGGCATAAGGGTCTCGGCATGAGGACACAATGCACGGTCTAGGGCAATTGAGTCACTGATCGGCAGCGCCAAGGGGTACGGGTGTAACGCCTTTTCCCGGCAGTGTGGTAGCACCTGGAGATCAACACGTCGTGAATGTTCGAATGGTCGAAGGAGAAGGTTCTCCCGGGTGCTGCGGGGTAGACAATCATGCCTATGGGGTGGCCCTGTGACCTGGATATCACGAAAGCACACACTTTTCAGACACTGACGCGCACGGATAAGGCGGCCTTAAAGAGGGGTGTTGAATGTGAATGGTTGTCAAAGGAATATCATCGCGGGCTGCCAAGGTACGCGAGGCAATTCAGCTCGACAGGGTTCTGAGCTAGAGCCCAAAGGCGTTGAGACAGAAGATAGACATAACGCACTACATGTGTAGTCTTGGCCCCGGTCCGCCGCTGAGCCGGGAACCCTGAGTTGGTAGCGGAAGATGCCCTTTCGATGAGACATGGGCAGGTGGCTTCAGCGCATGATCGTCTTCTGTTTCTCCCCTCCACCACCATATCCAGTCTCGTCTCTGCGTTCTGTCTTTGCCCCTTGTGCGCTTTCTCTTCTGAAGGATGATCCCGGCTTCCATGGTCGTACCTTTACCCCGGCTCGCGCATTCCGACCACAAGCTTCACATGGCGACGCCCGAAGCGCTTCGATATTACTATAGGACATATCTAGCGGGTCCGAAAGATCCTACCTACATCACGTCATGCTATAGGCAGATCGTACCCACACCCTGGACGACGCTTTCTGAGCCCCGAGCCCTTCTAGATCTCAGGAGAACTTGGGGTTGATCCCCACAGGTGGGGATGCAACAATTAGCATTGTCAGATGCGGAGGAGGAGGGGGGACGGGTGTCAGATGTCTCGCCCAAAACATACGCGATCAGTGTGAGTTATCTGATAGCTGCAATCGTTATCAGATAAGAGCCCGACATCTAATCAAGAGCCAGCGCTGACAACAGTGCACAATGCGATCACCACCATACGCCGTCCGTCCGAAAAAGCCCGCTTGCGGCGGACACCTGCCGAGGCTTCCAGCTCCACAACACCAGAGCCAGCTGCCCTGCGAAGTGCCGCGGAAACAGAGCGGGCGCCGCAAATAATCCGCGCGCAAATGGGTCTTGCCTAGTGCCGCCGGTCCTGCTGGCAGACTGAGCTCTCGATCGTCGCAACGTCCAACCTCGGCCGACGTCGTACCCGAAGAATACGGCGGTGCAACTTGTTCTTCAAATAACCTGAGATGTTTCTGGCAGCTAGGCTTCAATTCGGACCCAGGGGTATGTTGCGTGTCTTTCCTAGTAGTCTCTGGTACCTATTTCTTATGTCTGGGATTAGTGGCTATTCGCGCTGTCGTCAAATAAAACCTCCAGCAGCATACCGGGTAGTGTCCGACTTGGCGGGCTATTCATAGAACATGATGGTGTTTTAGAGCGATCGTACCACGCTGGCTGGCCAGCTGGGCCAGCCCACGTCGGAGGGCCATCCTGCCATTGGGTCCGCCGCCGTCGACGTCTATTCATTTGTCGCAGAAGATTCAATCGCCCCCGGGGCCGGGTGGTATCTGATAAGATGGACTGGCATCCCCATTGCTCTGGCGGTCCATCCCCTCCCTCCCTCCTCTTACTCCGTCGCGGAAGCAGCCTTCGGTTCGCCCTCCAACATCGACATGTCACGGTCTGTGCAGCATGAGTCGGTGAAGGGCGAGAAGTTTTCCGTTGAGCGAGAGAGCGTCGACGCGCTGTCCTTTGACTCGGATCAGAGTGTTCCCCGACCAAAATTACCCTTAACTTGGCAAGTCTTGATAGCGGTCTTGACTTGTTTGTGTACATGTGCGTTCCATTCATCTTTGCCGGTGATTCATCTGTTGACTTGTCTCCGACGCCCCATAGTTGGCAACCATTGGTCAAATGTAAGGAGACACCTTACTGTCCGTCATTGTCAACCTTCACTCACATCTGAACCACCAGGGCTTGATCGTGTGAGTTTCTCGTTGTGTCACAATTCTTAGCATATGACTAACATGACTTCGATAGTGCCCTGAAGACTACAATTATCAAAGAGATGCAAATTAACAACTCCCAATTTGCCACCTTAGTATGTCGTTCATCGCACTCGCGAACATCTTGGTGCTCACGTCCGTGTACCAGGTCGCCATCACAAATCTAGTCAGTTCCCCCACGATTGAGTACATGGGACTAGCTAACTCAATGAAGTAGATCAACACATTCCTATGCATCGGGTTTGGCTTCTGCATCGACAAGTGGGGAGGTGCACCACTGTCGGTCATCTTCGCCGGTTTCCATCTGGCTGGGTCCATCGTCATGGCTGGCGCAGCCACCAACAACCTCAACAGCTATGCATTGCTGATCCTTGGCAAGGTTATTGCGGCCATCGGCGACGGGTCCATAGACAACGCGCAACACAGAATCTTCTCGACATATTTTGCTCCGGGGAGGGGCTTCGCATTCTCAATAGGCAAGTGGTGTCTGCGGGCTCACTGCTAGCATCATGCTTAATCATGGCCGTTAGGTGCTATCTGGTAGCTTCCTTTATCATATAGGTAGTGGGCCAACGCTGAAAGCATGCGTCTACGCAGGGGCATTGCAAACCTTGCCCAGTTCACTGGCCAGTCGACCGCCAACATCATCACGAAACACTTGGGGTCCTACTCGTATGCGCTGTGGATCAGCGCGGGTATTGCCTGCTTCTCATTCCTCTGCGCTGCCATGGTCGTCGTGCTCGACCGGTACCTCCGCGCGCACTACGACATCACCGACCAGACGAACGGCAAGCGGCACAAGGGCCATATCCGACGCCACTTCAACTTCAGGTCCGTGCGCAACCTGCCGCTCACATTCTGGCTCGTCGTCGCGTTCGCCGTGTTCGAGAACGCGGGCGTGCAGGCGTTCGTGTCCATATCTACGTGCGTCATGTGACCGTGTCGCTGCCTATCGTGGACGCTAAAGGCCGCTGTCACCCTGCACTTAGCCAATTCGCACAGCAACGGCTCAAGAAGGGCGCAGTCATTGGGGGCTGGGTGTCGAGCTTCTATCTCCTCCTTCCCGCGTGCCTCACGCCGTTCCTCGGGATCTACATCGATGTCTTCGGGCAGCGGATCGCCTTCCGTGAGTGGCAATGTCGAGACTCGACATCGCATGGTTGACGGATCGGACCGGTTCTCCAAGTCTTCTTATCAGGGTTGACCTTCCTTGTCTCCATGCTTCTGCTGAGGTTCTCGCAGGCGGTGCCCACTTTTAGTGAGTTCTATTACACCCCATATACAATATTGCCTGACAGGAAGACAGTTGCCGCGTACGTCTTCTATGCCCTATCGCAGGTGCGCCATTTTTCCTTTCAATGAGTTGCGAAATACCAATTCACGATATCTCTCTCAGGCTGTCACGCCAGCGCCCCAGGTGGAAATTGTGCGCAACATCATTCCCGATCCACAAGACTATGCCACTGGGTGAGTAGTCTTACCTGCAGTTTGGATAGCGCTCGAGCTAATCAAGGCATACAGATTTGCTATCAAAAGTGAGTGTAATCAAACAGCCCATTGTCTCCAGCGGAGCTCATCGTGTGCGCAGAATCCGTCGTGCAAGCGTCCATTGTCATCATCACGACTGCAGCAGGGAAGCTCCAGGACGACTCGAAAGACGACTCGCTCGAGCCAGGCGTATCGCTCTGGCTCGCCTACGCCTTCATCTCCGTCTTCATATCTGGCGGCCTCCTCATCGTCTCCTACCTCAAACCGGACCTCCTCCCCGCCGCGCGCCTGTCGCAGATCAACCCGCAGTCCGTCCCCGCAGAGGTCCAGCGGTTGGCGGAGCGCGCGCGCATCACCGTGTCCAAGGAGAATTTGGGCAACGGCATGACGGAGAGCACGGAGAAGGAGAAGAGGCTGAAGGCGCCCGAGCCCGACTACCTGTGGGCGCGATGGATGAGTCTGGTGGTGGGTGCGGTGATCATCGTCATTGGATGGATCATCTTTGGCTTGGGTGTGGCGTGGGGCGTGCATGGGAGTGTCATTGCTGGCACTGTAGGAGAGTAAAGGACTCGTGGGTGTATACGGAAACTGCGACACCTGTACCAGTATCAATGTATGTCGGAAATGAGGACTATGCATAGGCTAGTAGACACTCAGCTCACGGTGAGGTTTATAGAGTTGGACCTTATCTTTCAGTACGGGCACGCAATCTCGGATTTTCTTCCCGATCGCAAACCTCCCTCCGCACACAGGACGCCTACCAGGTACAAGAGTTGATGATTCAAAATCTATCCCATAACTTACAATCTAGAAGACATAGGCTACAGCGTTCCTTCAGGTGCCCCAAGGTCAGAATACAATCCTGCGCGTTCGTCGCGCCCAAGCGTCTACCAGTCATCACAGAGCACTGGTCGTGGAATATGGCTTTCCAATGGTCTTGATGCCCACTTCCTGCCACCATCGCTCCGCGTCACCGACGGCGTCGAACCCAAAATGGGTAGCTACCTTCCGCTTTTCGTTCTCATCGAGCTTCTTCTCCTCGGTGTCCGCAGTGCCGATCTCCGCGCTCCCAGCAACTACCCCGTCTTCCGTCTCTGAGGGTGCCTTGGTCTCTTCAGAGGAGCCGTTCTCCTTCTCGCCAGAGAAGACACCCCACATGCCAGCATCGCGCTTCTCTTGCTCGGGACCGTCCTCCATGTGTACGTAGTGCTGATTCAGCCTGCTTGCATTCTGCATTGCAGTCGCGCGCGGGATGCGCAGTTCCTCGTATGCCTTGACGCACTGGGGAAGCTGTGCTTTCAAGCTGATGTGGGAGAGGAGCGTCCCGAGGACTGCCGCATCTTCGATGGCCATGGCAGCGCCCTGCGCGCGGTAAGGCTAGGGTTCTTGTCAGTGTGAGACTATGTACTACTGATGCGAACGTACAAGCATGGGGTGGCATGCATCACCCAGGAGAGTCAGCTTGCCAGACGGGTGCATCCACGTCTTCAGTGGCTGGCGGTCGAGCAGTTGCCACTCGAGTGTGCTCTCGATCAGTCCGATCAGCTTCTGCACTCTGTGTCACGTGAGACAGGTAGAGAGAAGATGCGAAGAAGACACACCTCGGCTCGAAGTCAGTGTAGACGGCTTTCATCAACTCTGCGCTACCTTCGGCTGTCCACGACTCTACCGACCCCTTGTCAGGGTGTGCCAACACGATGTTGTACAGTTCGCATGCGCGCTGGCATAAGGTACTTAGTCCCACGCCGGTGGTGGAGGATAGCTAGCCACTCACCACGTTGTATGCAACTACATGTCTGTGCGGCCCCATCCACGATGTGACCTCGGGGTTCTCGACTAATGACTTCAACTCCGGATCCTTCAGCAGCAGCTCTGTGGGTATCAACGCTCTGTACGCGGCATCGCCTGTGGGAGTGGCGGGTATCTTCTGGCCAACGACCGCCTGCTGGAGTGTGCTGTGCACGCCGTCTGCACCGACGACGAGGTCGCCATGCAAGACCTCCCCGGACTCCAGCGTCAGACTCGGCGCCTCCGGATCCACGCTCACCACCCTGGAGTTGAGCCGCAGCGTCACCCGCGGTGCGACGCGCTCGTGCAGCAGACGATGGAGGTCCGCGCGGTGGACATTGTAGTAGGGCAGATCGGGCGTCGTGACGCCCTCGCCGTTCAGGGGCGTGACACCGATTATCTTGCCATTAGCGTAGCGCCGGGTGACGAAACGAGCAGGCTTGACGGCGACCTTCGCAAGTGCATCACCGATGCCCCATCGGACGAGGAGGCGGGTGACGTTTGGCGAGACCTGGATGCCCGCGCCAACGTCGCCGATCGTTGCGGCGGCCTCAATCATCGTGACACGGTGCCCAGCGTCGGTGATTGCGCATGCGGCTGCTAACCCGCCGAGACCACAACCGACGATCAAGATTTCGAGTGGCGTCTGCGTCGGTGGGGTCGGGGGGACGGACATGGTGAGGTCTTCTGGCGGATAAGGGCGGCCAGCAAGTAGGCACATATACGGGCATGATCCATCACGCTGTGTTCCCAGGCTGTGTCCCGGAGGAAGTGTTCATCCTGCTCAGCGCCGTTTTCGTATTGAGGCTGATTCAGACCAGTGAGGATAACGTGGGGGGGCGTACCGTCTATACTATTTCGCACCGTTATAGTCTCGCGTGATGTCACGCGGGCCTCAACGACATTGGTCGAACGCGAACGCACTCGGTAGGTCGGTGCCGCAATTCGTTCGTGGAGAGATTTGGATGATCAGCTAGTTCAATTGAGTCGGTCGGACAGGCAAATGGGGAGGATAGATGATGAGTGTCGTGGACAAGTGCTCATTAACGACCATCGCATCCTACACAGCTATTGTTCGCTTCCCCGGCAATCATATCGTAGATCGTCATGATCGGCGGCTCCGTCACACTTCCTCCGTCGACCCTTCCGTTTAAATACCATGTAGTCTGCCTTCGTCTTTGAATGGGGCTGTTTTGCGAACACTGTTTTTTAAAACCCTCATCATCAACTGGAGGAGGAGGGCTTGTAATGGTAAGTCACTTTGATTGGTCTTTGAGACTTTGAGATGATCGATAGGCTGGTGATATAGTTGGGAATTGAGGCAAGCCTGGATTCGGGCTACCGGCACGATGTAGTACTAACAACATCGGAGTCGGTGAAGAGCCGAGTTTAAGGATATTTGTGGAAACTTTGGCCCTCAGCTAAGTCACCCTACTTCCTTCGCCAAGATGTAACTCAGCAACTGTGGAGCTCGACGGACATGTTTCTCTTCAGAGCTTCAGCGGACGATCAACTTGCGTTCTACTTCATTCAAGCTTTGAAGCTTCAACTTGCCGCCGAATTTTCTGAGTTGCTACTAGCTACAGTACTATGATATTACTACTCAGGCATCAAAGGCGATGCCTCTAGATTGTAAGCTTCCCATCAATTAAACGCACTCCCTACTACATGAACACTGCCAGCGGGCCGAGTCCCACTGGTTCTTAATATTGAGATGTGCCATAGGCCATGGAGGGACCCTAACCCTAATGTGGGTGCAGTTGCCACTTGTAGAGGTGGCAATGACGCGCCTGTGGCGGATGGATGACGTCGCGAGGCTCCCCGGCTGTCAAGGAGGCGCAAAGTGGCGGGACCGGCGGTAGGCTACTTAAACCCCCTCCCCCGAGTCTCGCCCCCACTTCTCTCTCCTCCCACGACTTACACGAACTAACGTCCTAATCTCAAGTCATGAAGCTTTCACTCGGTCTCATCGTACTCGCCGTCACCCTAGGCACGGAGGCGTCGATCTGGGGAGGCTCATCGTCATCATCAAGTGCACGTCAAGCAGGTAAGCTATGCCAATCATGCAGGCATTGTGCACCACTTGAACGGCCACACAGAATATACTGGCTGGTCACCTGCAGAGCTGATCGCCTGGCTTGATTCGCGCAACGTTCCTATTCCTACCACTAAGTCAGGCCCTCAAGTCAACGAACTTCGGTCCCTAGTCTCCTCGAACTGGGACGCCGCCACGCAGACGGCTGGGGCATGGGGCGCCTCGCAGACGGAGTGGGCAGCGGATCAAGCTGGCCAGGCACAGGCAGCGTTGTGGGGCTACTACAGCCACCTCAAGCAGGATGCATTTGACAACTGGGACGAGTCTCGCCTACGCGAGTTCCTCCTTGAGCAAGGTGTAGTAGAGCCCTCTGGAACCCGTGAACAGCTTGCCCTCCTCGCGAAGCAGAAGTGGTCACAGGCATCCTCGAGTGCGTCTGCATACAGCCTGAGCGCATCTTCCCTCGCGAGCCAGGCTAGCAAGACCGTGTCGGATGTCGGCGCGAGCGCTAGCTCTCTCGCTAGCAGCGCTGGTGCACGAGCGAGCACTGCCGTGCAAGGGGACAAGCTTCATCACGCGAGCAAGAGCGTGAGCAGCGTCGTCGCCTCCGCCTCTGCGCATGTAGAGCAGGCTCTCGACGATTCGAAGGATTACATTTACTCGACTTGGGACGACAATGCACTGCGGACGTACCTCGAGAGCAAGGGCGTAATCGATTCTAAGCAGGCGGCCACTCGTAATCAGCTGTTGCAGTGGATGCGCGACACATACGCTACGGCAGCGAACCCTATCTGGAACGCCTGGAGCGACTCGTACATAGTGAGTAAATGCGTCGATTAAAGAGGCACTGTGCTCACCATCTCTTAAGCACCAATGGCTTGTGAGGCATGGCGTCATCCGGTCCGACGCGCAGAAGAAGCGCGAGGAGTACCTGACACTCATGAAGCAGTACTATTATGGTTCGCAAGACACGGTGTGGTCAAGCTGGGAAGATTCGCAGATGAAACAGTGGCTCGTCGATCATGCTATTGTCAAGAATAATGCACAGATCAAAAGAGGAAAATTGGAGAAGCTCCTCACGTACGTATAGCGTTTATCAACTCCGGCAACAAACGTGACACACAATGACAGTGACAATTATGCACACGCCCAAGATGTTCTCTGGGGCGCTTGGACCGACTCCGATATGCGTAATTGGCTCATTGAACGTGGCTACGTCCGGACAGATGACCAGAAGACGCGCGATGAGTATGTGAAGCTCATGCAGGACAAGCACTCAGATTACAACAACCGTAATGCGCCGTACCTGCTCTGGCCCGATGCTCGTCTCCGGGCCTACCTCCGCGAGCAAGGTATGTCGGAGGAAATGGTACCCACTAGCCGACCGGGCTTGCTGCAAGAGGCAAGGATTCGTTATGTGCAGACACAGGGCCGCGCCAAGGCCATCATCGGGAAGGTGAAGGGTGCGCTGTATGATGCGACCGAGGCAGCCGAAGAACGTATCGGCAAGGTGAGTAGCACTCTTCGCCGCGGCTCTCCTCTTCGTGCTTGACAGTCGTCGTTCTGTCGTAGGTGATCGAGAAGTTGACTGGTGGTGCTGAGAGCGCGAGGGTCCATGTCGGAGAGGGCGTCGAGTCGGGTGGTGACAAGGTCAAGGCGGCGGGGCAAAAGTTGCAAAAGACAGAGTTGTAGGCTTCGCCAGTAACTTTGAATGGTGTCACAGGAATTGTACACGTTGTTTCGTGTGTCTACTTGCAGTGTACCCTTGATCGTGGTTGGCTTTATTGTACAATATTGCAAAACGTACCGGCATGCCTGTCGCCTGGGCGTATCGGTCAAAAGAATATCGATTACAGGAACAAGCGGAACTATTACGACAGCTAGAAACTTCTCTTTCGGTGAATGAAGTGTAGTGTTTCCTATTAGATGATGATGATGCATTGATGACTGGACGCGTGGATTTCTTTGGCTCGGGGATAAAGCTGACTCGACAAAGCCTGCAAGATAGATGGAGTTAGAGTGGGGGGTGCCCTCACCCATGTTATGTCATATTTCCATCAGGGAGCTGCCGTCACTGTGGACAACGCATGAACTTGAACACGCCCACTGTCAAAATGGACGCAGACTCGCGCTCGGGTAAAAGCCCACCGATAAGACAGCAACGTCTGGCAGTAGCTAAAGAAGTCGCACATACGATTACATGAGATGTGGAAGTTGTTCATAGCATACGAGCGTGCAAAAACCGATACGTTGATAAATGGGGAATTTCATCAATTGGGCGCGGGCCCTTGGAACGAGAATCGTCTGTATCGTCTCTTTTATATCAACTTATTTCGCTGATAGGGTCCTAGCACATCGTCGTGAGCGATGGAAAACAAGCATGCAGCTGGGCCAACGCACGCGTCCAGTTTACGTAGGGGATCATGCCAATGTCAGCAGTATGATTTTCCAAGAGTTGCAAGTGAGCCAGCCCAGCAAGAATGCACATGAGAGCGTCGGGATGGCAGTGGTAAACAAATACGAACCTTCCCAATTTGGAAGTCGTCGGTCACTTCATGGGCGTCTGTCTCATCCTTTGCCGAGTGCGCCATCCTACGCGCTGTCCGGTAGACTCTCCCATCTCTTCTGTGTCACCCTTGCTTGAGCTCTGAGGACTATCTCGTTTCATACACGACTACGGACGAGCCTACGTCCGACGGACATACCTGATGTCGACTGCCCTGCGACTCCCACAGGGTCTGCTAGACCTTACACTGAGTCGTGTCTTCGCACGAACACCTGCAGCGACTTTTCGGCCTCGAAGGGATTGGGAAACGCTCTTTCGAAGGCACGGACACAATGCAGCCGCTCTTGCGCCGCAGACGTCGCTGGATCACACCGACTATGCAGCCTTGTCATACTACTCAGCGTGAGACACAGGTGTTATACCCCAGTCATAATTTGCCTCAAACAATTTTCACAGAAGAGATGGGAGGAAGGAGGGCAAGGAGGCCACCAGCATCTCCTTCGTACAAGACTTCCAGTCGCAGGATCGGGCATTGACTGAGCTAGAAGAACGGGTGCGCATGCTGCAGGAAGTCGTTAAGGATCAGGTGCGTGAAAGGAACTAATGTCGGGAGACAGCGGGGCTGAAGCCCTAAACTAGTCTAGCCTAGTTGATTCCATGGAGTCTGCCTCATACTCGGAAGAGGACTTGCTGCAAGTATATGAGGACGTGCTGGCGCTACCCGCATCAATGCCGAAACGACCAGAGGCGACCGACCCGCAGGTTCAAGCCGAGGAAGACGCCGCCCTTCTTCCCGGGATCGCCTCACGGTGGTTTGAGAATTGCGATGCCATAACGTCGTCGTCATCAGATCCTGGCGCAGCCCTTCGCATTATCGTTAGTCGGCTGCAAGAGGTCGTCGGGGGCCTCGAACAGTTCAGCGACGCCGTTCCGCCACCTCAGATTGAGGGTGCCGAGATGGACGATACCGTGCTGTCCGTGCCGACTGGTCTACTCACAAAGGAAGAGTGGTTAGCCCTCGTGCGCACGTCTGTACGTTACCTCAATCCTTACTTGAGCTATCACTTTCTCACTATCAGGAATAGCTCAGGACCGTTCAGAGTGCGACTGCCGAGATTTCACTACGTCTGATGAAGGTTTGTAATTGCTACGTTGTTGCTCATCACTGCTGAACAGCTTGTCCAGTCGACGGGTGGGCTGGGCCTCGAGGAGGCTGTCAACGAGGTTCTTTCTTCCTATGCATCTGCCGGAGATGTAACTGGCGTGGAAAGAGTATTACAGGCATTCGCTTCCTCGCCCACAGAGTTGCAGCGAGACTACCACATCAAGGCATTTTGCAAGTCCTTGACATTTGGCAGTTTCCCTCTCCAGGTGGAGGAACTCCTGCACGACTACGAGGCTCGCGGGCTCCCGGCACCGATGAAGTCGTATGCCCGCGTTCTGCAGGCCCTCCTCTCCATGCGGACGCGGCCGTCACTCGGTCACGCACAAGCACAGGATCTCTTCGCGCACATGCGCTACGCGGTCCACCCCAAACCGGACATCGGACTATACACCCTCATGATTCGGTCCTGCGCCCACCCTGCGATGCCTGCTGAGCCTGAACGCGCGCTCGATCTTCTCACCGAAGCCACGGTGGACCAAAAGTTGGCGCCAACTACCGCAACGTTCTCCGCGGTGATATATGCGCTCTCACGCAGTGGCGAAAAGCGTTACGTCCGCGAAGCTTTCCGCCTCGCAAAGCAAATGGTAGATGGCAATCGAGATGCGCGTGGCGTGAGCGCGTTCCGGCCTGATCGGTGTCTGGTGGACGCCTTGCTCGAAGGCGCAAAACGAATCGGCGACCTCTCCAGGACCCGATGGCTCCTTGCGATCACGTTGCGGGAGACTGCGAATGCTGATGCGCGTGTGGCTGAGGGCGCTGGCGAGGGAGAGTCGCCCGAGTTATCTTCGATCGTGCTCAACGAGGGCATCATGCGGCACATCTTCCATGCATATGCATCATACAAGGTGCCCTTCAAGCCTTCGCTGGCAAAAATAGTCGAGGAGCCCAACGCGAATGTGGCCGACGCCGCTTCAGGTTCGTCACAAGCTACTCACCCTGAGGCTGCAGAAACTCCATCGGCGGAGGTGGCGACCGACATGGAAGACGACTTCGCATCTTTGGGTCTACCGGCAGAGCAAGACGAGCCCGCCTTTTCTCTTCTGCCCCCTCAGTCCCGTGCGGAGGTAACGAGGGAAGTCGACATCCTGTTTTCTCGCATCGTACAGGACAACAAGCAGAGGCCCCGCTCAATGGCTGACCTCAATACCGCCGAAGACGATAGCAGCTCGCTCTCAGGTCCATTCCAGCATGTCGCGCTGACGTCGCGCCTACTCAATGCCTACCTCTCTGTTCATTACGTCCATTCGAACTTTGAAGTGTGGTGCGAGCTATATCGTACCCTCTTCGAGCAGCTGGACGTCCCGCGTGACGCGAAGACATACGTCGAGGCGCTTGAGCGGTGTGCGATCTCCCACAGGTCGGAGCGACACCTGGCGCTCCGTCTCGCAGAAGAGATCTGGGGTAGTTGGCAAAGTGTCGAGGGAGCCTGGAGGACAAATAGCTCGTCCGACAGTAATGACCCTGCCGTCAGCACACTGAATGCGAGGTTAGTCGAGCGCGCGAACGCGGCCATGATACGCATGTTGTCCTTGTAAGCGCCGCACCCCCTCTCTGGTACTCTCAAACTGATCTGCAATACCTTGTTCGACAGGACGGACCAGACGCGTCGAGCACTTGAGCTTGTTCAATCTTTCGCGGCCCGTTATCCCCCGGCACAACTACTCCGGTTTGAAGCTAAACACAGACTCCGCTCCTCCCGCGTTGTGCTCGAAGGGGCGAGGCCACTAGTAAGGCTAGCCAGCCCCGTGGACATCCCCGACGACACAGTACCTCCCTTGCTCGTCTTCACCGACCTCGAGGTGTTGCACGCACGTCTCGTGAGAAACGGTGATCGGGCCAGCATCCGCTACCTCAAGTGGTTATCAAAGTCTTATGAGGGCAATCTTCGGAGGCGGCGCGACGCCACAATGGCGGCTGCCCCGAGGGAACCAAAATCCCAGCCATCGGCGGCGCACGCATAGATTTCACGTCACGGAGGTGTCCATGTATCGTATCTTCATATAATGTCCGGTCTAATCGGTCGTTCTTCCACGTTCGTCTACCTGAAGGTTCCATCCAGCACCATCCTATTCAAGCCCCGACGTGACGCTATCGGCATTGGCTACCTATGGCATCGCTTCATCTAGACAGTAGCGGGGAACACCAGGGTGAGTTCCGTTTCATCGTGGCTAACCTGAATCATGCGCCGGTTCAGACGTTCTCACCGCATGCTATGAGTCCGTTTTGCTCGCGCTTGTTCATTAAGGGGCAGCGACTGGAAAGGTACAGACGTAGAGGACCCACACGAATCAACAGGATAGAGTTCATCCTTCCCTCAGTGTCGGTACATACCCCCAAATCTCTGATACAGCGTCAATCGGCGATGATCGTGTGGCCGGTGGGTGTATTCATTGCTGGGACAATATGACGAACCTCATCAGCGTCAGCATGTACCATGTTTTCTTTGGTCATAGGTGATGCACACACGCCGCTGCTATTGCTCGGTAGTGGCAGATACTCGCGGAACCAGAATATCAAAGTCAGACCAAAAACCCAGGCTCCCTCTAGAAGCAGCCTAGCAATCATGTCTGTCTGGGCCTGCAGTGTGGGCAAGCTGATTCATTCTCTTGTCAGCTGTCAGCTTGCGGCTTTGAGCCTTAATGAAGAAGAAGACACTAAACTATCACCCGAGGATCACCACCCACGATCGACTGGCATCCTCCTGGCGGAGTTGCACGCATTGCCATCTATCCCGTCCATCCTCACTAGGACGGCGTTCATCTGCGATGGTGCATATTGATAATGGTCCGTTATTTATGGCCTTGAGTCGCTCGGCGCGGTAAGACGCCGGCAAGGCACAACGGCCGTCATGGCGGTCTTCCTCCTGCTAGGGCTGTGCTACCCACAGTAACACGGAGTAGGCACGGCAAGTTGCGAAGACTCAATGCCTGACCTTCGAACTGAAGATTGTTGTCTTGGGTATGCTCATGGTATGCTCATCTTTGGCTTATCACACTGCTACTCTTTAGTCTGTCCCGCAAGACGATGCGCGAAAGACAATGACGCGTATTCGCTTCAGATGTCACGAGGACTAGAAGCCTTTCCCTCGGGTCACTATATGGTATGTGTCAAGCCATAATTTACCACGGCTGCCCCTTGTGCTGCACCACGTGGCTCTCTTGAGTCGACCCCTGACGGAACGATTTAGTATGTCTACACGTCGGTCTTCGGCTTGTACTTGCTCGATCCGAAGAAGCAGTGCCTGTGGCCGCGGATGATCATCGACACTGTTGCCCCTGCGTCAGACAAGGCTACATCTACATGTTGTGCGAAAAGCGGCGAAAAGAACATGGCTAGTGCCTGGAGGGATATCCCCACACGGCTTAGAGGTAAGCCAGCGCACTTCCGGGGCCGCAGTCCGCCACTAGTGCACTAACTAGTGCAGACGATCAATCGTCCTCAAGACTGAATCACCTACTCCGGTCGGAGGTGGATCAAGGCCGCGCTACCCGCATGAGCGTCCCTTGCGTCTCAGATATGACCAAAGACGCTGGCGGAGGTTCTGACCAGTTACCACACTTGCGACCGAGCCCCGTGTGCCATCTGGGTGCCGAGCCCGGAAAGTTGGCTTTGATCAGAGTTTACAATTCCTTTACACCATTCAGCCACTTGATGCATTTGTGCGTTGCAGACCTCAACGGCTCTGTCACTCGGCTCCTCCGGGCGCGCTAGGAGGGGCTTTATAAGATCTGTAGGTCCACATCAGTCTCTTCACCTGTGCATACCTTACCGTACCTTTCCATGGCTGTCAAACACGAGATTACTCTCTATGACGTCCGAAGTACGCTTGACCCTCCCGCGTGGTCGCCCAACGTCTGGCGAGTCCGGTATGGCGTACAATACATTCATCTACAGAAGTAGCTGAAGTCTTCATCGTCAGATTCATTTTGAACTACAAGCGGCTGCCCTACACGACATGTTGGCTGTCGTATCCAGAAATCGGTGACGTACTGTCGGCAGCAGGAGTTCCTCCGACTCGGACGCAGAAGCCCTTCTTCACTGTCCCTGCCATCGTAGATCAGACAGACGGTCGACGCATCGCACGCTCGGAGTCGTCAAAGATCGCGATGTACCTCGAGAAGGCTCGCCCTTCTCCGTCAATCTTTCCCGACGCTGACGCCACCGTACAATTCGACTACATCGACTTCATCGAGGAACACGTTTATACCCCCATGATTTACATGACCGTCCCTAGCACAACACGAATACTGGATGGTGCGGATTTGGAGTACTATCTTGCTAGCCGAGAGGGCTTCCTGGGTAGGTCTCTGTGACTTCTTCCCATAACGGGTCAGTATCTCATAGCAAGACAAGGCATCGCACTGGAGGATATGTTTCCTCCACATAAGCAACACTCGATCTGGCGCAATCTAGAGGACGGCCTCGATTTGCTGTCGTCGTTCATCGATAACTTGCCTCGCCGTGGTAGACGGCGGCGATGGCTGTTCAGCGCGGCTGAGACTCCGGGTTACGCGGACTTCGTACTCGGAGCTATCTTTTACTGGTTCGAGAAGGCGGGTCCTGTGGGAGCTTGGGACCGAATTCGATATCGTAACGGCGGGAAGTGGGAGCGCTTGGTACGGGAGCTACAACCTTTCTCGAAGGTGCTTTGATGTAGACTACTTGACACCCACGCTAATTTGGCTCGGGGCCACTAATGTGTAGTTCAGTCATCGTGAAGTTGTCACAGACAACGGATCTCCGCTCTCGATCAATCCCTACAGCGACCACTGACTATACCTATCTTGGCATCCTCAACATGAACCTCGTGTTACTAGTCAGATCGGCTCTGATGGCTTAGTTTGTAGGCTCCGGTGTCTCGAGTCGCTTAATACGTCGTACAGATCGTTCTGGTCAGGTATATCATTATTTCTCTAGCCTCCTCATGTGCATCTAAGGTATGCCAGTCATCTGTCGCTCGTTGAGGCGACAGGGTCATCGTGCTCATGCGACTTCTATTTTCTCATCAACTTGAGAAGCCGCCCGATCATCGTAATTGGAGCCAGGACCCTTGTAATGACGGTGCGCGCTGTAAGGGCTTGTCAGATGGCGTAGTGTAAGAACGCTCCGTTGAGACGTACCCGCACACATACCACACGCTAGAACAAGGTGTCTTAGATCAGGTGTTCCCATGTTCTATCGTGATCAAACTCACCCAGAGAGGAAGATGACACCAATGGTGATTACCTGGCACACGAGCGAGGGCGTCAACACAAGGCACGCACGGGGGGATGAAAAACGTACCGATGCATAGTTCATGTTCGTTTTGGTCACAGGAAGCTGGGTAGGGATACAGAAGATTATACAGACGAATATGGTCCAGAAGATACTCGTCAGGTTGGCCGCCCACCCGAGGAGACCATCGCCCATATAGAAGGGCCCTGGTTTGAAGTGGACGTCGGGGTGGTTCCTGTATAGCCTTTTCCTAGTCACGAGGGGAGCACAGGTCAGATGGCTTATCACGCCTTTTGGACAAGCGCACGCACAAGATGATTGGGATGATGTACGACGAGTCCAACGCGATGGCGCAGAGCGCGAAGATAGCTTGTGCAGCAATAGGGCTCGCCAGGTCTAGCAATCCGGGAAGAATACTGGAAAAGGTAGTGAACCATACCGCGCGGAGCGGCGTCTTCGTCCAGGGCGTCACTTGTCCGAAGTAGCCACGGTCAGGGAGCGCTAGGGGGGGAGTGATGAATACCGCCTCAAGGCATCAAAAAGTTCTTCCACGCACCATGGTCACGACTAAATGCGTAAACCGTGCGGGAGCAGGCCTGTAATGCTGTTTGACAAACGAAGAACGCTGTCAGGCACACAAAGCTCTGGATAGGCGTCCAGAATCAGCAATGATCGGGCAGGTAGCCGCGAGTGGTAGAGACGTACCCAGAGGAACAGTGCGCCAGGTTTTCCAATTCGTAGTGCCATGATCTACGAACGCAACGGTGGTGTCATTTTAGCTATCAGTTGTCAGACGACCTGACAATGAGGCATGCCTACCTCCAGGAAGGCCGATCCAGACGCGCTGGCCCGGAGATTCTCACTGCGTAAGCGCAGTCGCGTCAACGAAAGTGAGCTCTTGCACCGAATAGACGCACGTACAGGGGGCCGGAGCATAGAACCATGACGATGTTCAGGATCCACCCAATCAGGCCTGTGCCTATGACTTTGCGCCGTGGAGATGGTGTCAGCAAGCGGGCTTAACGGACGGTGCAATTCCTATCCTCACCCGCAATGAAAATAGCAGACGGCGCTAAGATTGGGGCTGAGGGTCAGACGAGAGCAATAGCGAGATGGGAGTAGAACGGCGCACCCGCATATGCTGCCCGCTTCACTTCTTCTCTGCAACCTCTCTATCAGCAATCAACGCCACGAAACCAAGGCTGCGGCTCGCCAGCGACACACAGACACTAAAATGCCGGACCCTGATTCCCTGCGAAGATGACTAGAATCGACCGCGCGGGCCTCAGGGCTTTCCGGAGCTTGGGTCTGCAATCTGGCTGATTGATCTAGCAACGCCGAAGGGAATAAGCTCATCGGGACACGAGAAGACCTCCATATGAAGGAGGTGTCTTCGCAGAAAGGTCCACGATTCGTGGCTACAGCCACCGTCGTTGTAACCGCTGACGAGCCGCCGAACACGAGTAAAGCAGGCACTACGTACGATATATGCGCGGTCGCGTCATAGTCCTGCCCAGGGGTAAATGACTGCGCAGGGCACAGTAGATATAGACCGGCTTACCGTCATCTGGGAGAAAATGAGTGTTAGCATTGGAAGGCTACAGAGCAAGCAGCCGACTAGACCGAAGGATTTGCGAGAAGGAGCAAACTTGACCGTCACGGCTCCCAGACCATGCGGCCTCGCGTTGCACGGTCGTACCCGCAAATGCATACGAGAATCACTAGCATGTCTCAGTGTGCAGCTACACGGAACGGGGTCCGCGTTCTAGTGGGCGTGGAGCCAGTGGCGCATGCCAGCTGCTAATCGGGAGGGCCCAACAGACGAACCTCTCCATCCACCCGTGTGCAGACGAAACGACCGGCGGAGGTCTGCACTGAATATGTGGGAAGCGCGCGGTCACATTGACAAATTACAATTCCCTCCTGCAACGTATGCATGGCGGACCGTCCACACGCACGACGCGCGAGCCGCGCTATCCTGAGCTGCAAGGGCTGGCGCGATCAGCGGGCCTCCAACTGACGAGCTGGCGGAGTTGAGCCCTCGGTTGGGCGCATGCGCCGAGACACGCCACGTCCCCGGTGCACCTGATTCGCGAGCCCAATGCGCGGTCGCAGCCAGAGGAGCTGCCTCGCCAAAACGAGAGCCGCATCCGCTCGACAGGCGCGGAGTTCCCCACCCAGCCCTGACGTCTACCGCGAGCCGAGGTACCGATCGTGCGCGAGGAGAGCAAGCAGGGGAGAAATACACCCTGAGATCAGAAGAGGTGATAGGCACACTGACCGTCCATTGCACGCTGAGCAGCCCGAAGAGGAAGGACAGGCCCGTGTTCCACCCGCCTGTCTGGTTGATGATGCCGTCGGAGCCAAAGACGTACGATGCCGGGTGCATCTCCGATCGGGGGGTCATCGCCAGGAGCACGATGATGATGACTGCAAGGGGAGGGTCACGGATCAGGGGAATGGAGGGGGACTAAGCGGGGCGGAAGAGACGCACTGAAGGTCGCTCCGAGGTTGACGAAAACGAAGCTTTTGGTAATGTGTGCGAGCTG
Organism: Fomitopsis betulina; assembly: GCA_022606075.1. NCBI lineage: Eukaryota > Fungi > Basidiomycota > Agaricomycetes > Polyporales > Fomitopsidaceae > Fomitopsis > Fomitopsis betulina. The sequence goes on from JABYQK010000098.1 coordinate 99,964, forward strand.
CCGCGTCGCGAGGCAGTTCTACCAGGTACATGAGCGCCAGAACGCCTTGGAGAGGGCTGAAGCACTCACGAGGAGTCCGTTGAACGCGAGGAGGCCAGCAAAGAGCCCGACGGTCATACCCTGGGTCACTACGTAATCGCCGTCCTACACATGCACGCATCTCAGTAACGCATTTCATCCGCGCATTAATGAACACTCTTTCGGCTGTCGGTGTCACTGGATGGCTTCCACCACGCACAGCGGCATGCGTGCCTTCCGATCCTGCGCACGTAGAGTTGGGGAAGCCACGCACACGGCGACCCAGCGGTGAGAAAATGATGAGGCCATGCGCACTCGCAAATGGCCCTGGCTTCATTGCTCTCATCCACCCCGCGTGCATTGGCCCGGCACAGAGGATGCGACCGGTGTGATGCCCGTTATAGCCTCCGAGCAGGGCGACGTCCGCGCCGCACACCTCAACCGACCTCATCCGCCCGCCATGTACCCCCCTTAACTCCGTGCACGTGGTGCGGGCAACTCATCGACAGTCTGGTTGTAGAGACTCCAGCACACGCACCTTTGCGACAACAACCGCTGCCCAGATCATGTTCGCTAGACCAAACTCCGTTGAGGACAGCCCTGCGATCTGGCCTATGCTCGCCACGCATAAGCATCTCCAACGGTGCGGAGTAGGTAGCGCGACTCACCGAGGACATTCAGCCACCCAACGAACCATCCGACGATGGCACGGTGTTTCGGCGGGCAGAGCTGTGCGGATGCGGTGTAGAGCCCGCCGCAGGTCGGGAAGGCACTGACGATTTCCGCGATACTCGAGCCTGTCGCATAAAAGATGAGTGCTAGCCCACTGCCTAGATAATACACCGGTGTCTTGACAATTGTGCGCTGGTCGGCGCGGCTAGGGAAGCTCAACAACAGACAAGGTTTACTAAGATACTGCCAGACACATGAAGACAGTCATGGCCTTTTTAGTAGCTATTTGAAAGAGCTACTACGAAGAGCTGGTCGCTGAATTCAAGTAGCGGCAATGCCCGCTCATATATTGGCGAGTCTTTTCTGCTGACCAGGCGACAGGTCCTCCCTCGTTCACTCTGAGGTGCAAGGTGATCTCCGCGCGACCTTGACAGTACCAGCGGAGGGGAAGATACGGCCCCGAGCGTCCTGAATCGACATTGCTCGGGTACCTTGCAGGGACGGGAGCACACAATATAGGGTGTGTGCCAGACTGTTCATTGTGCATCAAGCTCGCCTAACATAAGGGACATCTGCTGCATACTCCGACCTCAGAACTGCAAACCTCACGGCGCAGCGTGGTGCGGATAACGATGGCTGGCGGCGAGAGCAGGCTGCCCGTGTCGCGCAAGATGTCCCATCTGGCTGCAGTAGGGCCCCTGACAATTGGTGGGGGTGCCTGATCCCCATCCAGACAAAAATGGGCACCTACGGAGGCCTCAGGCCTCATCCCACAGGCGGAGGCCTAATGCACTTCCCGACATCGAGGAGCAGGCGATGTGCGTCCAGCCTCTCAGCGTGGTCGCGGAGCGCTTCAGAGGGTGCATGCTCTGAGGCTTCACCCCAGCCCGGACATCCCGTAGCGCGTCCATGGTCAGAGGCCTGCTGCCGTCCAAACACAGTGGGGGCTGGCGCGTGCGGACAAATAGTCGAGCTCGGGATCAGGCCTCCCCGCCTATTGTCAGGGGTCCTGCTGCAGTGCACGCGTGTAGCCTCAGAAGACTCGGTCTGCAAACCCTGTTCTCCGGCCCGGCCAAAGTGCACAACGGCAAGCGTGCATGCGAATTGAAGGCGAGCCGGCGCATCCGAGAAGGAAAAGTCCAAGCTCGGTACCATTCCTCCCACTAACCATGCAGCATAACAAGAAGGATCGACTCTGAGTGTCCGTTAATCCGATCGTCGCCGCATTCGTAGTTCTTCGATGCGCGGATCAGCGGGCCGCGATATGACGACCAGCGCACAAAGAGAACAAGATACCACTCGAAGCAAACGGACGTACCGAGCGTGAAGCACATGCAGGCACCGAGGATCCAGCACCACACCACGGAGGCAGGGCCGCCTGTGAGCAGCGGGGTGTTGAACGTCGTCGCGACGCTAGAGCAGAGGCCCATGATGCTGAACGCGAAACTGATCTGGTTATCGGGGTGTGGATGAGGACGGGTTGTATGGCACAGCAGAGCGGACGCGTACCGTGGCGAGGTTGGAGAACTCGCGCTTGAAGGAGGGCACATAGCCGAACTGCTCAACGAGCGCCTGGTCGTCGTCGTTGTTGGTGATGGATCGCGCGTCCACTTCGGTCTTGGAGAGGCCCGCTTTCTCTGGTGCGGGCACAACGGTGGTCGGCAGGGTAGACATGGTGGTGGTGTGCAGGAAAGCGATTGCAGGGGTCGTCGCAGTCTATGTTGCCTATCAGTGTGGCGGTGGAGAGACTCGAAGGGGCAAGGCACTATCAAGGCGTCCGCGCACGCGGGCGATGGCAGACTTCTGACAGCGAAGGAGACAGGGAGCGCTCCTGCGAGTGCGGAGAAGGGACGAGGGGTCTCACGTTGGCGGTCGCGCTGATAACCTGCCGCGAAGGGCCCAAAAGCGCATCATCGAGGGCGGCGGCGAAAAATGTTTGCCCGCCAAGGAGGAAAAGTGCGCCGATCACCTCGATCGCGTACAGCTCGGGCGCGACGCTGTCTCCGCACGCACGTGCGTCAAAGACTCATGTCTCCGATCCCACAACGAGTGCACATGGGTTCACCTCTACCTACTTATCGTTTACCGCTATCTACCAGTGCGAACTCGGTCAATCAATCAAGATCCATCAGCCTATAGATTGGTTCAGTCAATGTCGGGCGCCGCAACTCACCGGCAAGAGCAACCACATCCTTATGCTGGTATGTCGCCGGATGGTTACACTACACTCCCAGTCAAGCCACCTGCGAAGTACAACTTGTACGGCAGCTCCGAAGCACCAGAGCATCCCGCTCATCCACATCATCGATCGGTGACAGTTCCTGTCATCCGGTCAATTCCGTCTTGAGCCGCGAAGATCTGGCGTCCGCTGGGCGAACAACTCCATGGTTCTCCACGGCCGGAGGAGGCAACCCGGCTCACGTTGGGAACCCGACATAGCCGTATGAACGCCGTGTCTGCGTCATCATGGCTAATACGCGGGTGCCCGTTCGTTTTCTCCGGCAACAATGTTGTCTCTTGTCACCGAGCGGAGAGAGCGCACTCCCCAAGCTGCCACGACGCAAGCACCACACACCAGTGAATCAACAAACACACACATGTCCATCACCGTACATACACATGTGAGTACAAGTAAATGTAACAGCGACAGGACGAAGACCACACACAACAACAATGAACCGCTGTCCACAACAGTGTTCGTATCCCAAAGAGGCGTCACGGGCGGGGGGCAAAGAGCGGACGGGATCAAAGCGACAGAATCGTTCGGCAACATCTACCGCGCACCGACGAAGGTTCCAAGACAGAAACCAGAATGAAAATGTACTGTGCTGCCACAGTCCACGAGGACCAGACGCTTTTCACGACACGGCACGATCAGAGCAGGAGCGCGGACAGAGACGCGATACCGCACGCCGCGATCACGCCCATGATACCACCCGTGGAGACGCTGAGCGCGGGTGCGGCGGCGTTCTGCGTGGTCGTCGTGGACGCGCCGCTGCCGCTGCTCGAAGCCGAGTGCGACGCGCCAGACCCGCTCGCGTTGGCCGAGCCGCTGGACGCGGATCCGGTGCCAGACGGAGACACGGAGGGCGCAGGGGACGCTAAAGAGAAGAAAAGGCGTGAGATCATACTGCACGCGATGTGGGTGCCTTGTTCCATGAATAGCGAGGGTGAGGCGAAGCATGACTCTTGTCCGAGCAGAAGAATGCGCGTAAGGAATACGCCGTCGGTCAGGTAGCCGCGTTGCATCGCCACCGCCATTCAGGAACCCACCGGATGGGAAGATAGACTTACTGCCCGGAGCGTCAACGGAGAAGGTGCCGCTGGTCGCATAGATGGTAGTCGCGTTGGCCGGGTCTGCAAAGACCACCTCGTAGTTACCGCCGGTGACAAGGGTGACGTTCGTCCTGCGGCCATGCAACACCGTGTGAGCGATGAGAAATGTACACGACGTGCAGGCAATGCTTACACTGTGAAGGACTGCAAGGGGACAGGTCAGCACACGCTCCCACTGCACGAGACGAGGCGTACCTCTGCAGAGACGTTGACATAGGTCGCAATGCTGAAGTTGCCGTTGAGCGTCGTGTTCTGGAGGTTGTTCACGAAGATGTTGATGGGGCTCGGGTCACCCGCGCTGTAGCTCCAAGTGATGGTGTTCGTGGTGTCCTGAACCCTGCAAACGATGTATTCAGCATCACGCCATTCCAGAGGACGAAGACGGAAGCGCACCAATACTCGGACGCGGAGGGCGCGATAATGCTGATGGCAGCTGTGCGATATTATTCAACTCGTTGTGGCGCTCACAGACGCGGGGAAGCACGTACCATGCGCGGCTGGGAGAGCGACGGCGGCGAGAGCAGCGAGGGAGAAACGCATGGCGGAGGTGGGCGAGAGGCGAAGGGGTATACGCGAGGGACGGGGGATGGTGGTGGTTGGAGAAAAAGAGAGGAGGGTGTGGGCAAAGAAGCCGCGGCCCGCTTCAAGAAACGTCCATGCCCATTTGGCGTGAGGCACGCACGTGATCCATCTCATCTATGCCATGATGGCTGCGACTGTCGACGCGGGTGTCGTCTGCTCAGCCTTGTGTCCGCCAGCACCGCTCCTCCATCTGTCCTCTCCCCGAGTACTTTTTGTATCGTCTGGAATGTCCCGCTGGTGAAGATGGCAACATCGAACAGTCTGGCATAGGTGATGGTATGGCGCCTTCGCTTGCGTCAATAATGCGGCGCAGCGGCGGGCCTCGTGAGTGAGTCTGGCATCGGCCACTCGTATCTGTTGTGATCCGTGTGTGGCTGGGCAGCTAAACTTAACTCATGATGCGCGACGGCGGGCCCTCTCTTGGCTCCCATCTTATGCTCTGACGCATTGGCTACCTGTAGTAACCGAGCCGAGCGCGACGAACAACGCGCATCTCGACGTTGGTCAGGGTATATGCGCCCGGTGTCATTGCCTAGCCGGCACGTACGTCGAGAGATCGGTTTTGCGTACTGACGCGATGTCCTGTTGAGGAGAGCGCTATGCACCGAGTTCCACCGTCTCCCGACATAGTTTGCACACAGTCTTGCAGACGGTTCAAACCGAATGAAGATGACTGGCACATCACACAATCTGGACCGGCTCATGAATGGCTGGATGGCATCGCCAGGAAGGAGAGTGCGGACACAGGAAAGCGCGATTCCCCAGCGGAGGGGACGAACCTATACTAACACTGCTTCGAGGAAAGCCACGATATGACCGAGGTGAGAGTAAGATATTGAAGTCTTCGCTACGCCAACAGCATGTACGACGCTTTCAGCGGCTATGTCTAATGACTTACATGTCACTGGTGTAAGCTATCTACGACGGTATTCGGCGCGTTAGGTAGCGTACCCGGGTGAGCTTTATTTGTGTCATCACAACCTACAGTGCGTACCTATTATGGTGGCATTCAGGCAAAGACACTGTTGGGTATGCCCGTTTGTGAATCGGGCCTACCCATGAACGTACTCCCCCTCAATTTTCCGGTTTCCGAACAGCCATTCCTCGTTCCCGGGCTTTGTTTGTGAGGCCATGATGGGCTCTCCGACACTTCACAAAAAAGCTCGTTGGTCATGGTAACGAGTCATCTACGAATGTACAAGTTGCGTTGCGTTGGGCTCCATACACCTACAGGAAGGAACGTTCGGGAGTGGTATACGAAGAACGTACGACCTGGAGCGGGTTGAACTTCGTGAGTGGGCTACTCGTGGCATCCACGCGCTACACGGCTGACTAGTTGCTCCCAGCTCCGCTCTTCCCCCAATTCTGCTAACAGTCGGTGCGGTCGCAGGGCGGATATCCATTCGTTTCATCACGGATCGCATTTGGATCGCATTGCGCTCGTCAACGCGCTTCTCATCACCGTGCTCGCCGGGCTCTTGCAACTCTTCGTCCAGAGCCTTGTCAGCGTACGTACCCCTCCCTTCACATGCATCATCTCCGCCGACTGCTATCTCGTATAAGCTCTCGTTCTGGGTCATATACGGCATCGCCGTTTCATATCGTTAATGCCAGCAGTCTGCGTTCAGCTTTATGGATCCGACCGCCTTGCTGCCATGTCAGCGGTGACGCTGCTGTTGCAGTACACCTGGTATGAATCCCCTCTCTAGCGCTAGAGTCGAGGACACGCCGAATGCGGAACATAGAGAAGATCTCCGGGGCGCTCCTAGAAAGCGCAACCCTAAACGGGGCCGGGGGCGACTGACACGCGGTTGCTTGCTTTGTGGATGGAAACCCAAATTCGTAGGCGTGGTTGATGTTCTGTGGTACGTGTTTGTTGGTCACGCCAAACGCGGAACTCTCATCCGGAGCCCACAGCGCTTCAAGGAAGAAGGAAGCTTGTGCCTACTTGCTGTGCACTGCCTGCTCAGTGACCGCGCAACCGTGACGACCATTCAGGTCCGTGAACCTTAACGTCACAGATGTGTGTTTCGATTGTGCGTGTCTAGTGTTCATACTCGACGGGGCGCTGATTATCCTTCACCGTTGGTTGGCGAAAAAAGCCGCTCTAAGGCGGTACGTCGCACTAGTCCAGTGCTATGTTGAAATATCGAGCGCTTACTTAGTGGGCCTCGACCTCGTGTCAGCGAACCCCTCCTGTTGCACCCGTTGCTTTTAACTGCTCTGAATCACACCAGGCCCCACCAAGAGGTGCTCCTGTACTAAAGATGACATCTTCCTCGACGTCAACCATGCCTCCAATCAACTTCGTCGGATGTCCTTCATCAGTGCAAGCTCGCCTTGCGCAGGTCCGATCGTCGGTCCACCGCTCAATATTCTTCCAACGGACCCTGTTTCACTCTTCGCAACATCGACATTCAAATAGTGGGGCGAGACGTTATACAACGGAGGGAATAGTGTCCTGGCTCCTGGGCCGATCTCAACAAGTATGTTTGACAGTCACTGTTGACACTATTCGACGGAGACACTGGACACTAGCTTTTCACTCTGAAGGGACACTGCTGGGTCATGAAGCTGACGCACACGAAGTCCCGTTACCTCAAGGTGGTTAGCAGCCACGACTCAGAATCCGCGACCGAATGGCAGGCCTGAGCGAGCGCCCGCAAAGTCTCCACGCATACGGGGGCGCCCATTATAAATTTGAAACGTCTAGACTATCGGCGAATGCGCCAAGTCTTCCACGAGACCCCGATGACAACTCCGCGGCTTTGCTGTGATTGATTCTGTCCTCGAGGCCACTCGTTGTGGCGCTCGACGAGCCTGGTGTGTCGTTGTCTGCTTTGTTGAGGCGTCCATGCACCATGCGAGCTTCGATCCTCCATTGGTAGTCAATCCGCTGCCCTAAAACCCGGCATTACCTGATATTATACTACTTACCCCGCATATTTGCATACCAGGTATAAGCTCTTGTGTCATGATTCAATCTTTGCCGAAGGAAGCCGGACCGCGACCCAGCACCTGACAATTTGGTAGCCCGATACCGAGCGAAGACTGCGGAGTGTAGACTCATGTGAAGCTGCGTGTGTTCGACTTGCGGCGGGTCATCCAGTAAACTCGCAGCTAGTTCCACCCATAATGCCTCTCTAGCAATGCCAATTTGACGTCAATCTTACAGGTATAGACATGCTCGCGCTTCACACGTGCACCACGAGGCCCAAAGGAACCGAGGTCTCGCTCTTGCAGCCGTTCGCTTGCCATGAACGCCCGTCTCTCCAGCACCGGCGTATCAGCACACACGATCACGAGCCTATTGTTGCTTCTATAACCCCCGCATAAATATGCTGTGGAGTCATGACCCAGTTGTTCACGACCCCTCAGGCTTCCCCGGTTTCATTGTACACTATGGATACCCCGGCGTCGGACAGAACGCATATCGACTTCACGCCGGCCGACATCGAGACGAAGGCACAAGAAAAGCTCTCGCAAAATGAGAAGAAGGTTTTCTCTGAATCGTTTGTGGACACGGCCGTCAATGCACCTCAAGATGTCGACGACTACCCCGATGGCGGCCTGCGAGCGTGGCTCGTTGTTTTTGGATGCGTGTTGTTCTCGTCGACCACGCTAGGCTGGGCGTATGTTCCCCATCTGTAGAGCTAACACAGGGCTTGCATTGACATAACTCTTCCGATTCCTTGTGGCATTGGCTGGGCGCGACTTCATAGGCTCGTGAGCATTGGGGACTGATGTCCTTGACACTCCGCATTGTTCGTGTCTATCATACTCATGTGATGGCAGGCGTGGGGTGTCGTGCAGACCTATTACCAGGAACACATATTTCCTGACGCGTCTGCAACTGTGCTCAGCCTTTTGGGTAGCGTGTCGGGTATGGTACGTGGTCATAATGTCCCGAATTACCGACACTAACGTTATGCACAGATTATGACGCTCCTCAGCTTCATTACAGGGAAAATAGGAGATCGTTTGTGAGCGCATCGAGCACTGGGTCCTCACACATACTGACCATGTGTGTAGCGGTTTTAAGGTGACTTTGTCGTCTCCGTTGCAGACTCAGAGTATATATTGATCCCTGATAGCCTTTCCTTGCACTGGGTGCAGTGTTCTGGCTAGCAGGGATGCTTGGCTCGGCGTTCTGCACTGAGCTATGGCAATTCTTCATTACCCAGGTATGCATTATCATATTACATATCTCATAAAGCAACCTCACCGTCGTCCATAGGGTTTGCTCCAAGGCATTGCGAATGCGTTGATCTTCCCGCTTGTGGTATGCACCACTCGATTGCCATGACTGTAACGAGCGCCAACTGACTCTGACTGCATAGGTATCCTTGCCCGCACAGTGGTTCTTGAAGTACCGGGCGTTCGCCATAGGCGTAGTCGTAGCTGGCTGCTCTTTTGGTACGAGAAGCTCTCCTTTTTCTGGTGTCAGACAGTCATGCATCATATCACTAGGCGGGGCCCTCGCAACACTTCTGATGTACAAGATGTTCGCCGCGCTTGGCTTGAGGAAGACCTTTATTATATATTCCGTGATGGATGCCGCTTGCTTCGTTGTGGCGCTGTGCCTCATCAAGGAAAGGAGGGCCCCTTCCAGCCGGAAGAGGATTGTCTGGATCGATATTACCTTCTTCAAGGATCCAGTTTTCTGGAGTCTCGGCCTCTGCATTCTCTGCACGGTATTGTGAGTGTTCTGCCGCAATTTCCCAGCGTATCGGGCTGACACTGGCCCCCAGCGGTTACTTAACGCCTATCTTCTTCTTGCCCACTTTTACAATAGATAGAATCCCTGGAACAACTGATTTCGTGAGCGTCACAGCACACTACATTATGTCCGTCATATGAGTTCAGGTGACTGACCGCCCTCACCGCCACCACAGCTCTCTGCGCTCCCGCTCATGCTCCTCAACTTCGGCGCCGCCGCAGGGCGCTCCTCCGTCGGCTTCGTCGCCGACCGCATCGGGCCCGTGAACGCACTGCTCATCTCCGTCAGCATCTCCGGCCTCGCACAGCTACTCATCTGGAACTTCGTCTACACCTACTCCGGCATCGTACGCATCCTTTCTTTTCTTTCCCGAGCCCGCCGTGGTACCGTCAAACGCTCACTCGTGCACGTCTCTGACCATTCGCAGATCGCGTTCGGGATCATATACGGCTTCTTCTGCGGGTGCTTCATCTCGCTCACGCCCGCCGTGTGTGCGCAGCTCTACGGCTCGGACCGCCTCGCGGGGCTCTCCGGCCTCACACTTTTCTTCAACCTCCCAGGTGCGCTGCAATGACCTGTGTCATATGCGCCGGTGTTGAGCTGACTCACACTCTGCACAGGAAACGCCGCCGGAGCTCCCTTGGGAGGTGCTATCTTGGCCAGCACTGGGGGCAACTGGCGTGCGGTGGCCTGCTACTCCGGCGGAATGCAGGTCCTGGGTGTCCTCCTGATGCTTTACGGTATGCGCTGAGATCCCCATCTTCGAGAGCTTGGCCGTCGCAACTCACCCGCGCTCGCAGCTCGCTTCAAAAAGCAGCCAAAGCTGATAGCGGTGTTTTGACCCTTATGTTTACGATTGTGACGACCTTGGATGCACACAAGTACTAGACGACCCCGAGACGCTTATACAACGCTTGCAAGAGGAGACTGGGACTGCTTATAGCTCTTGCTTGCTCCCTTAGAGATATGTATAGAAATGAGTAATGCTATCTACTCATCCTTGCCCACCTTGTCTCGATGCGCACATATGTCCATAACCTTGAACAATTAACCCACAATGATCTGAGGTTTCTCGAGCTCAAAGCGGAGCCTACTAATAGCCACAGATATGTATGCCCGATACACAAGACGCGAGAGACATACATAGAGACAAAACATGATGACGAGGGTTAGCAATACACCAGTGAGTTCGCGAGACGAGATAAAACGGGCCGACAATGGAAGAGACACAGCAAGCCACAGGACGAGCATATAGTGGACATCGAACAGAGCATTAACCATCGAGCATAACGGGCGACGTGCACCGCGTCGTCCAACTTGGCGCGAAATAGAGGGTGTACAGTACGCTAGCGGCGGCGCGCTCAATATATGATGTTCAGTTAGGTAAGTAAGAGGAAGCGGTGGCGGGAGAAGGCGTCCCCAGGGCCTAGATCAACTCCACAGAGCGGAGGTGCGCCTGCAAGATGCCCTCTTCGACTGGGCGGCGGTCAGCGTATAGTTAGAGCGGCGCGGCAATTCGACATACCGATGCCAAGAGTAACCGCAGTGGCTTTGGTATCCTGGGTGTGTGCTATGAGATAGGTGGGTGGGAGGTTTGGGCGAACAGCACTCACAATGACGGAGGTCATATGCACGCGGAATTGGCGGGGCTGCGGCGAGTGCCGCCTCATGATCTCCTTAAAGTGTTGCGAAAAGTCTACGCAACGATCATCATCAGCACCCCGCCCACGACCCAATCGCAGCGTGAAGCGATCACACACATTTGCTGACCGTCTCCACGTCGTTCGGGCGGTCCCCGTAGCTCCGCACGTGGTCCTTCACCTTGACGCCGCGGCGGAGCTTCTGGTCGAGCAAGTCATACTTGTTCAGGAAGAGGATCATCTGCGTGTTCTGAAGCAGCTTCGACGCGCACACGAGGCGCCAGAGCACGTAGCTGTCCTCGAGGCGGTTCACTTTGCGGTCCTCCGCGAGCCGCTCGTCGAAGCACGATATCGGCGCGAGGAAGATGATCGCGTCGCAGTCGTCAAAGTAAGGGAACCACGCTGGGCGCTGCGGGGAAGCGGCGATGAGGGTGAGGTGAGAAGTAACTGAGTTGAGGCGCACCTGTGTCCGGGACCCACCCACATCATACATGAGCCACTCCGTTCCTGCCGCGGGGCCTGCAGCACATAGGATGAGAACACCTGCGGTACCGCACGAAAAGCGATCTGACTCACCAATCTCGAACTTGATGTTGTACTCTTGGACGCCCAGCGTGCGCAGGCGCGCGCGGACGATGTCGTTGTCTGAGGGCTCGTAGTCCCGCGCTGCGATCCGGTCGACGTCGTTCAAGAAGCTGCATGTACCAGACGTCTACACGCGCTCCACAGACTGAAGGGGCGACTCACAAGCCGGGTATGCTCTCAATGACGAATTGCCGCCGGCGTAGCATCTCCTGCACGAGCGCGTCCGCCCATACCGCGCGGATGTCGTCCCTGCAGCCCGCGAGGATCTCGACCGCCTCGCGCGCGCGCGACACGCGATTCCGCTTGACCACCCCGTCCGGTGTGCCCTCACCGCCCGCGCGGAGCCGACTCTTCCAGGACGTGTGCGAGCGGATGAACGCCTCCTGCGATGTGCGCCCCGCTGTGGGCGCGGAGGAACGCTGCAGCGGGTGTTCGACGTCCTCTGCAAGCGAGACGCCGAGCGTCTCCTCGAGGTCGCGCTGCAGCTCGCGCAGCGGTGTGAGCCGCAGCTTCAGCAGTGCGTGGTGGTCCGTGAAGTTCAGCGGCGCCGAGGGTGATGCCGGCACGGCGCTGTGTGCGGATGGCCCGGCGGCGTCGTCCTCGTCGTCGGAGCCCTCGGCAGTGAGCGGTGGCGTGGCGGTGGTGGGTTTTGAAGTCACGGCCCTGGCCATCTCGTCGGCGAGCATGTCGAGGATGTTGTTGATGTTCCGGACAAGGTTCAGCTGGATGACGGTCCGCCATGAGTCGCGCTCCTCCGCCCATGCGTTTGGTGAATAAGTGATCTGGAAGTCTGGGGGGCGATAAGCAGCATACGCAGAGAGGGATGGAGGCGGCTACTCACTCTTCAGGGTCGTGGACTTGCCTGGTAGATGGCATCGGCTCGTCAGCGCGGGCGCCCACAACGATCAACAAAAGACGCACCGCTCTCGCTCTGGCCGAGCAGCAGGACCTTGACCGTCTGCGACCGCCGCTTTCTCTGCGTCGCCTTCTCCGTCCTCAACAGCTCGTCGATCCGCTCGCTTATCTTGCGTGACTCTGCCTCGGCACTCAGGCGTGTTTCGCGTTGTTCGAGGGACTCGTCTGGCGGCGGGGCGATCGCGAGCGCAAGGGGGTCATCATCTGGCGGGGCGCCCATCTATCTGGTGGTGGTGGGGAGGAGGAGGGAGTCGTGGGGGTCTGTGACGCCACAGAGGATGCTTATAGCGGGGAACGCTGCGTCGCCAGATCCGGAGACGGGGGCGCAGGCGACGTCCGTGCAAAGTCAACAAACTCTGTGCATGCAGATTCGCAACGAACAATTGCCAATTGTTCGACACGTCTACACTACGACTCGACTACCGCAACCCGATAGTTCAGGCTACCAATAGCTTGGCAGGAGCCGCCGGCTTAGCCTGCGCTCGTTATGGCCGCTCAAGTCGAGGGTGTCCCGCCAGACACTGGCAGTGCACGTCCGTCATTCAGACTTGACAGAAGATGCCCAGCAGGCTATGTTCGACGGTGTCCTCGACCTCCTGCCGTGTGCGCCCGGGTGCCTCGTCGGCCACCCTGTGCCTTATTCCTGTTCGGCTGAACAGAACTAGCAGCTACTCCTCGCCGAAGATGCCGTCCCTTGGCGGCCCTCCATCGTCGTCGCGAGGAAGAGGAATGGCCGTGGGCGCGCTGTTAGCACAGCCGCACGTAGGTTGATGAGTGCAGGAGACTACGATATGTGATATCATTCACATCCTGTGCTTGGTGCTTATAGCTGGAAAGGCTTGCTCTGACATTGCCGTAGAGTCAAGGAAGATACGTCAACATTGACGTTATTTGCTGGAAGTGGCCTAGCAACCCGAATATCTCCCGCAATGCAGTCAAATCATGGTATTAGCATAGTTCATGATCGACGTTGCTCGCCTCAGTGAGTGATGCATTGACGAACTGGCTCGAGGTGATGACAATGTCGACGTGTAGGTCTAATAGTAGCATTTCAAGAGTCGCCTAAAAGGACTATGGCTGCGTACTCTTTGGAATGATGTGACCGCCCACAGCTTCTACGCCAAAGTGGATGATTCGAATTGATTGAAGAGTCACAGTTGCGGGCGGCCATCCTCACCGTGGTTGCACTTCAAAACGGGTTCGGGATGCGGTTTCAATTGTAGCCCTTGACTGGCCTGGCTCCGAAGTCCGGGAACTGGGGAACTTGCGTACCGCCCTACTGCCTCAGCTCGAGCTGCACACCCTTCTCAACTCTGCGGTGAGGTCAGTGTTGCCAACGTCTCGTCGCTACACAGCGATGAGACTCGTGGCGCCGGTGCTGAGCAGTGCGATGTGGCAGTGAAGACCAGGAGATGGGAGATACGGGCGATGAAGATGTGCGCGTTATGTGTATGCTGCGATCTACACATGGCGAGCACGCGGCGACGTCAGACACTGTGTCAGGGCGGCGTTCATATCGCAAACAAGTTCTGAGCGCTCATAATCTGGTATCATTGCTCCATAAGTGGCGTTTGTTTATATCATGTCATCCGCTTGCCCCGTATGTGATGATGATGATGATGTTGTTGTTGTAAGCATTGCGATCGTTGATGTAAGAATGTGATGTGCATTTGTCTCTCACACTAAGTTATCAGCCATGCTAAGGGCTCGTATGCAATGCCCATGAATATCATAAATGTGGCAGTCTGAGGCTAGCCCTCTGATACACAATGTACATGGCAAGCACTGGCATTGACACGCTATCTACCCAGCGCAGCTTGAGTCCTTGCACGGTAGACACACCGGCGTTGAGTACTGTCGACTCGCCGATTTGGACGTAGGTTTGTGACCACGGCTTCCATGTTCATGCACAACTTGAAGCAGGCTCGCCCTCTGATCTGCAGAATGGAACACAAAATAGTGGTGGTCATATGCAAAGCACAAAGCAAGAAGAGTCTAACCGGCAACTGCAACGTTACATTGCTGTCCTACGCTCTAAAATGAAATCGCTTGTACATACTGCCCTCGGTTGTAGATATCATGCCGCCATTGTTCTCCACGCAGTAAGCACCATTTACACTCTTCGAGGCACAACTCAAGATGTGCGAAAGTCGCCTCAAAGTCCTCCTCCTTGGAGAGACAGTGCCTCTCGATGCTCGAGGTAACCTTCATGCTGAAGATTTTCCAGTATTCGCACCTCTTGCGACCACCTTTGTGCCTGAAAGGCTCAGCGGGCGGAGGCTGGCTTGCTACATGACGGCAAGTATCGCGGATATTGGAGCAATAGTTGTCCTGTCAGACACAACAGCCGGATGTGTGAGCATTGTATAAGTACCAGAAGGTTTAGACCTACCCATCTGTCGATGTGCTCCTCGCCCAACGCGTTCAAAACTGATGTATGGCTACACCCTTTGGCATACGCATGGGCTGCGGCAGATTTGATCAACTCCGGATGGTGATGCTTCAGTGCGTATCTGAGGACCGTCAACGGACTATCAGGGATCTTGATGCTTGGGTGGATCAGCATCCTGTACCGGCACATCATGTACTCTAGCCACGCACCACATCACCAGCCTGCACACCTGTTGCGCGGTGAAAACGCCGTACTTCTCTACGGCTTCCGCCAAAGACGCTATCTGATCGATGGCGAGGTTCTGTACATCGGGTTGTGGCTGCCGGTACATGAACTGGAAGAGAAGTTCCAGCGTTTTCGCGCTCTCCGACAAGCAGACAATGTCTTTAGGCTGCAGGGGCATCTCGCTGCCAGGGAAAGCGTCGGACCAATCATGCAAGTTTCGCTGATGAACGCGGAAAAGCTGGCCATCGCATGACTGGATTGTGAGATCCGAGTCCTCGGCGTTGACTGCATGCATGTCAACATATTACCACTGGAGCTGAACAAATCAACATACATAACTGATTGTATTCTAGAGTAGAATCGGACATCACTTGATATCTAAGAAGCACTCATGTAAGTAGACAAGATGAAGGTATATGAAGCTACCGCGCGTACTTGCCAAAGCCCAAATCCGCAAACGCTCAGTGTAGCGATTTCAGAGTAAGGCTCGTTGAAGGGAGATGCAGGTGGGGTGGGCATATATATACGCACAGCGGACCGGACCACGAGAAGGACCGAAGCTACGCACACTGCAGGGGCATGGCTTCCATGAGCCTACGCCCTATCTGATGATGAAACCCACCCAGAATGCAAGACAGAAGCTTCGAAGCCACAGGCAAGGTTTGGTCAAATGACCGGCGTTGACCATGAGATACGTACATCGGATGCTTAGTACGAACCAGGTAAGCAGCTAAAGGGAAGCCCGAGCAGGCGCAAATAGACCTCCCACTGCAGCTCAGGACCCACGTCCGCTTTCGTCGTCGCGTTCAGTACCGACACGCTGTTGTAGCACCCGGACGTCGCCACGACGTCGTTCTCCGCGGGGAGCGTGGTGTTCCCGCAGGTCCAGATATCGGTCGCACCGGAACCGGGGAGGTTGCGCGAGAATACCCATCGGTAGTCGAACGGGCTGGAGCAGCCGTCGATGGGCGCGTAATTGACATTCACGATGATGCCTGGCGGCAAAGCCGGCCAGGCGAAGGCGTCGAGGAGCGTCTCTGTGTAGTGGACCGTGAGAGCAGCGTATATCCATGAGGATTGGCTGCTGGAGGCTGTCGGGTCGCTCTCAAGCGTTGTGTACGAGACTTGCGAGCCTGTACCACCGGAGAAAGCGGTGGCGGGGATACCCTCTTTCGCGGCTTCGCAAGCAGCACCACTGTGGTAAGGGACTCAGTTTATTGGTCTAAAATAGACGTTATTGGGATGCGTACACGGTACCAGAGATCAGGGCCACGGTCCCGAGGTTATCTGTCAATATGGCATAAACCTTAGGTATGGTCGCAAATGCATGAGTGCTCACTCCCAATGTTAGGCCCGCTCACGACGAACTCTGGCTTGGCACCCCAGAAAAACCTTGAAGAAAGAGTTTGGATGCCATAGCGAGCGGAATCAACCCTGTGTTGACGTGCATTGATTAAGAAAATTATGTGCAGAAAGAATTTGACATACGGGTATGCATTGACATAGTTGAACCGAGCTGAGCACCTGCAATGAGGACTTGTGTGGCTGGTAGCGACATGGGCGACGTACGGTTGCTGGTATTAAATCCTTCCGGAGGTGAGCCCACAGGACAAGTATCATACTCGCAAGTCTCGGCGAGGACGGTAGGAGCAGCAGTCGATGAACCAGTGCCTGACATGTTCTCGGCTGGGCACGACAAGACGACCTGTGTGTATATCACAAAGGTTAACATTGACACAAACATTTGATAGAAAGGTTGCGACGCACGTCAAATCCTGCATCCGTCAACTCCTGATACTGCGCGCGGATCTGCGCGACAGCCCATCCATCATCGTTTGTGAGCAGGAGATTTCTCGCCAGGGCCACCGAAATACAGGAGACAGCAACCACAGCTCGCAAATGAGCAACACCACGCATCTTGCTGCGAGACTTGGGGTGCGGGATCAGTGACCAGGGTAGCTGTGGGAAGTTGAAACAATTCCTTCCCTCGCGGGGCCCAAATAAAATCTGGGTATAAATGCCTATGTCCACGAACGTGCGTCGGAGAAGGCGTGTATAGAGGCGAATCAGCGGCCTCGTGTCGTCTCACTAGTACAGGTGATCAGAGCCTAGCCGTCCAGGCAACGCGCTCGCAGGTGCAGTCCATTCTTCAGTGCATGGCGTCAACTGCGTCGGTCGGGCCACAGCATAAACTGCAATCGATGTGCATGAGGTACGATAATCCAAGTGGCACTATGCACATGAAACCCATGGCAAGAATTTGAATACGTACTTCGAGGGATGCTATTACCTGCTTTTGGACGGCCTCCTCGTGCCCTAAGAGCCAAAATTTCGGAGAATCTTGGGACGATCAAAGGAGAAGAAACGGTCCCCGGTATAGCAGCATTAGCAAGTGGTACCTGATACTTGACATGGACACCTCTCGCCAGGTTGCGCTGGCGGTGTCTTCTGGCAGAGTAACTCAGTAACTCGGGAAGTTGCGTACACACATGTACAACGACTGACCCACAGCGTGCACCAATCATTGTTCCTTCATCCCCTCCGCCGATAGAGCTCGAAGAGCAATGGCTGGCTGGCCAGTTCTGCGAGGCCGACGAGGGTTCGTTACGTGAAGCGACCCGTGAGTGTCAATCTTACAAGAATGACCTCAACGTGCTGGGGTCTATTCAGCCCTCAGGATGTACTGATCAGCAGTATTGTATGTTAGCGTGACGAGGAAGGCACATGGTGGCACATGGTGGCGTGGCCGTGCTGATATTGGTTTGATCCAGAGGGTCGGTGCCGACGAGCATTTAAGGCGTTGTTCGCTGCCTGAAGTCCCCCAGTTCCACTTTCTCCTTCGGAACTCAGTGCTACAGCGGCGGTACTGGTTGGTGAGTGCCCTGTTTCCGACTTGGCATGTCAGCAGCTCTCATCGTCCGCGACAGCCCTGCTTTTTATCTCAACGACTTTTACTCCTTCATTCGGAGATGCGCTTCGCCACAGTTTTCGTTTTCGCCATCGCCGCCGTGGCCCCGGCCCTGGCCTCCTACTCCGAGTTGTGAGTAGCTCTATCGCGATTGCTATGCGGCACCTCTAATGGCTGATGTCATAGTGATGCGCGCGACGACGGGTGGGCCAGCTTCGCGGCGCGGAGCGGGCAGGAGATAAGCAACGCTGCCAGCACCCACGGCAAGTGGACCCCGTCGAACTCGTACTTCTGGGCGAACCACCCGAACACACCGACCGATCGTCGTCGTTGGGTCGAGGTGCTCGAAGAGCGGGGCGACAGTTTAAGCAAAGGTGTCAAGGAGGTGTTCAAGAGCAAAGAGCAGAAAAAGAAGGAAGCGGAGGAGTTAGCGGCCCGCAACAAAAGGAGGATAGAGAGAGCCGCTTGGACGATGAAGCCAAAGTCTTACGAAGAATTCAAGAAATGGAACCCCGAGAGAATGGAAGACCCGTATCGTGACCGTTACTTTCACCCGGGGTCTCGAAGGACGGCTCCTCAACAACAGCATTAGATGTGCCTCAGAGTCCGCACGTGCACGACACCGAGGCTAAGCACCCGGAGTCGGTGGCCGCAGCGGAAGGGGGTCGGTGGGGGCGAGGGGGGCATAATGGACGAGGTAGTGTCGAAACTTCCAGGATCACGCTTTAGTACGCGTTATTTAGTTTACCTCGCGGTTGCGTCGCCATTGCTCTGTGGGTGTGGAAATGCAAGTCTTGGTATGCCATCAGACAAGGTAGGCGAGGTCACTTACTACACAGCCAGAGGTGAGATGGGGCCAAACCTGGCGTTAGGGCGGCTGGCGTCGGCCTGCTTTCTGCAGTGGATCTGGGGCAGGGTCAGGTCGGGGTCAGGCAGGCGCGTCGACAAGCGCCTAATATGTATCGTTCTGAAATCTGCAGACACAGAGTCAACAAGGTTTACATGAATCTATTCGTGTCTGCTCTTTGACTCCGCCTCCTCAAGTCCTCATCCCCCAACCTCTTTTTTACCTGTCTGAGAACTCGACTCAGCGAACCGCAACAGATAGCATCGAGAGATTACTCAGGGTGAGCGCAGCTCGCTGCGCTCCCCGCCGCATGCGACTGAACTGGATGCGACGGCAGTGGCTTAATACAGTCGGATCACAGCGAATCCAGCAAGTAGTCTCTATGACGCACTCCGCCGCGAAGTTCGAAGGGTGGTCTCGGGAGGACCTCGTCTCCCGGCTTATACAGCTTGAAAGGGCGTCCGAAAAGCGCACAGAACTGACAGAACACAAATGGGGCGACAGCTCGAAAGCGTTCGACGCCTCCACGTATCCCCGCCGCAAAATCGCGCTCAAGTTCACGTATCACGGCACACACTATTCTGGACTGGAGTACCAAGCGACCCCGTCGAAGCTGCCGACCGTGGAGGGCGTGCTGTTCGATGCCCTGGTGCGTTGTCGTCTCGTCGACCCTGCGGGCGGATTCCAAGCTTGTGGCTGGGAGAAGTGCGGGAGAACAGACAAGGGTGTCAGTGCGGCGGCGCAAGTCGTCAGTCTATGGGTACGGAGTGCACTCGGCGGGGTTCAGCGCGAACAAGCAAGTGAAGAGGAGGCCGCAGTAGAGGCGGAGTCAACAGAGCTGGATCTCACCAATGGCGATGACGGACCGGGTCTCGAAGGAGATCTGGCCATGATGGGCGATTGGGATGAGCCCCCGACAAACGCTGCCCTCGAGAAACCAGCTGAAGCTACGGCGGAGATCCCGTACGTCCACAGAATCAATCGTGTCCTCCCGCCAACAATCCGCATTCTTGCCTGGTCACCTGTCGCAGACGACTTCTCTGCCCGTTTTAGCTGTCGCTGGAGGCATTACAGGTACTTTTTCAGCCCACGCGGACTTGACTTATCAGCCATGCAAGATGCAGCATCGCGCCTGATAGGCGAGCACGACTTCCGCAATC
Organism: Fomitopsis betulina; assembly: GCA_022606075.1. NCBI lineage: Eukaryota > Fungi > Basidiomycota > Agaricomycetes > Polyporales > Fomitopsidaceae > Fomitopsis > Fomitopsis betulina. The sequence continues at coordinate 119,964 of JABYQK010000098.1, forward strand.
TGTGCAAGGTCGACCCCACAAAGCAACTCACCTCATTCACCCGTCGAATTCTCTCAGCAACCATCGACCCCGTGGACGACAATCCCCATCTCTACGTGTTCAACCTACGCGGGACTGCGTTCTTGTACAACCAAGTCCGACATATCATGGCGGTGCTCTTCCTCGTCGGCACCAGGCTCGAACACCCATCGGTCGTCGACTCGCTCATGAACGTCGACGCAGACAACCCACACCCGCCTTCGCGAGTGGGCGAACCCGCACTGGCCGTCGTCTCATGCAAACCGTTCTACGAGATGGCAGACCCACTTCCCCTCGTTCTCTGGGATACAGGCTACGACGAAGGCGTGGTATCGTGGCGGGCCGACTACGAGACGGAGGCGGAGGTGACGTCGGAGAAAGCACTGTCAAACAACGTGTACAACACCATGCAAAACCTCCTCGAGCGCTCGCAGATACACACCGCGCTCGATGCGCATTTCCTGCGCGCCGCGGCGGTACACTACGCGCCTCCGCCACAGTACTTCCCCATCGGCGGTGCGAGCGCGGAGCCTCTGCGCAAGGATGGTGTGATGGCTGTGCCGACCGGAGGGGGGACGTATCGACGGAGTGCTGAGTACACACCGCTCCTGCAACGAGGGAGGAACACCTCCGTTGAGGCGATCAACGAACGATGGAGACTCGGGCAAGGCGCTAGGAGACTAGAACGAAAAGCGGCGGCTGCTGCAGCAGACGGAGCGGATAGCTGATACATGTACGCCGTCCTCGCGTGGAACTTCTATACTACTCTGATCTCACGCGAAACAATGTCGACACCATAGGACGATGCATAGCGACGACTGGGAGATATAGAGGAGCGTAGGTAAATGCACCCTGTACGATACAGGGCGTCATATGTATAACACAGTCGGTGCGCGGGTGTTTGGCTATGACATAGGATGAATGACTGATGAAAGAACTCTACGAAGAAATACGACCTGAGGTTCGCGTCGATGGTTTAATCACGGAAAACATCTGTCGTGCCTGCCAAAGCCAATCTACGACGTCGGCGAGGCGGGTTGCAAGACGTTCTCACGTTATATACGACCAGGCGCCTACTAATGAGGTCTGATGTCATCGGAAGACTAGTCAAAGTAAGCACCATTCCACATGCATACTTTTCAGTGCGCGTATTGGCAGACATCCAGATTACTACCCTAGTTTTGCGGCTGTGTCCCGACTTGTATGATAGATCGGTCCAGATGAAGATAGACCATCTCGCTCACTGTGTCCTGCACACGACGGACCACCCCTCCCACTCGGACTTGCCCTCCTGTATCGCAACGATACGCTCATACAGCGCGTGCGCAACGGGGCCCCGCCCGCTCGCGTGCTCGGGCAAGCGGATGTCCTGGCCCTCGTGGCCGATACGCCCGACGCCCGTGACCACGACGGCGGTGCCGACGGTGAATGCCTCAAGGAGGCGGCCCTCCTCGTCCCACTTACGGACGTCCTCCATCGTGAGCGTGCGCTCCTGCGTGTGCAGGTGCACATCCTCGGGGAGGTGTGGGAGGAGCGTACGCGCAGGGTGCGCCGCGGCGAGGGCGAGGCACGAATCGCGCGTTACGCCCGGGAGGATCGTCCCGTCCAGCGGGGGTGTGATGACGTCCCAGTCTGTGCGAAGCATCAGCTCGGCGGACTTGTATAGGGGAGGAGGTACGCACTATGCTCGTCCTGCTTGACGACGACGAAAAAGTTCATTGCGCCGGCCTCGGTGATCTTGCCGTCGAGCAGCCAGAGCACCTGGTTGTAGCCCTGGAGCTCCGCGAACTGCTGCGGCTTGAGCGTCGGCGCGTAGTTGAGTGCGAGCTTGTATCCGCCCGTGCCGCCCGGCCACGAACGCACGACGTCGCTATTCGCGAGGAGCGAGATCTGGCGGGCGACGCCGGCTCCGAAGTAGGGGCCGGCGGGTGAGCAGATCACGTAGATCATCGCATGGTCGGAAGCGGTGACGCCGAGGCCTGCAAAAAGACGATGAGACGGGGTGGTGGGCAGACTGGGATGCATACTCACTGGGACGGGTGCCAATGATAGTGGGGCGGAGGTAGAGGCTGTAGCCAGAGAGATTGGGGATCCAGCGCGACTCGAGGGCCACGAGGCGTTGGATGAGCAGGAGGAGGGCGTCTGTGTCAAAGGGCTGCCGATGGCATTGGAGGCATGTTCACAGAGACTGCACTCAGAGTGACGTACAGGGAGGGCAACGCGATCTGCAGATCGACGCATCCGTGCCATGTTGAGATCGGGCCTGAACAATCTCACTTCACCATCCGAGCCGACATATGCCTGGGTCTTAGTCAGGTACGGTCTGCGTAGAAGGGGATGTCACAGACCTTCATGCCCTCGAATACATTTGTGCTGTACTGGAAGCAGGAACTGGCAGGGTCGAGAGAAATAGGCCCGTAAGGCTTGATCTCGGGGTCAGACCACCCATGCTCCGGATCATAGCTTGCGACGAGCATGTGGTCAGTCATTGTCTGGACAAACGTATGAGTTGTCGAGCATGCATCCCCTGTTCGCGCGATTTGGATCGGACGTAACCTACCTGGCCAAACTTCAAGGTTTCCGGAGGGGGGATAGACTTTAGCGACGGCGTCACGGTGATTTTGAGCTTGGAAGGCTGGCAGTATTCCTTTCGTGTCAGCGCTGCAGACCACGCACGAAGAAGCAACAAGCTCACGTCGAGCGGGGCCACGCCCGTACGCGCCTTTGCATGTCCGTTCGTGATGGCATTGGGAGACTCGATGGCCATATTTGTGCAGCTGAGTGAGCGACGAGGTGGAGGTGGGGGAACGAGACGAGCAACGATAAATGAGCAGACCGAGTCATGTCGGGCTGGAGGCCGAGTTCTTTGTGGAGAGGGCCAAACACCGGACCTTGGCAGAATTGTGCCGTCAAAATAATCAGACGTGATCTCATCTAATCTCCTTGGATTCTGAGATGGGCGTAAGGGGCGCCCAGGCACAACTACACGTTACTTCCGCCCCCCCTTTGCGCGATGACAGCCTCGGCAACAAGAAAGTAAGCTGAAGACCCTCGAGTGGGGCCCAACGGTAGCGGGAGCGGACGTGGGGGAATAGCATTGCTTACCTGTTTCGGGTAGTGTCATCATTCCCTCTGAGTGGGACGTTATATCCGAACCATTCAGCTTGTATGTGGAGCTACAACAGACCGAAACACACACTTTTTCATATACATTCTATTTGTAGGATTGTTGGACGTTTTCTTGAGTGTGTCGTGTGCTATACTGTGACGTCGTGCCTGAAGGGAGACAGCCCACAAGAAACCAGCATGAGTTAGGGCAGTGATTCTAGATCTTGCTTGCGATACACTACGCGCGACTGGTGCTCAAGCTAAGTGCACAGTGGTACTTACGTATCCGCCGAGCTGGTAAGTTTTACTGCGCGTCGGCGTCAGACGTAACAAATGCAAATGGCTATGTATGTAAGGGCATTATATATTATTCGTATTGAGATAAAACTCGAATGCTCTGATTGCATTATCTAGGTACCTCGTTCGGACAGAGGCTGATTATAAGAGTGTTACTTCAGTACATGAGGGGCAAGCAGATAGAGATCAAGGCTCGCCCTGTAATCAGAATCGTTGAGTGATTATGGAGGGATGATATAGTAGCGAGTGCGGGGCGCAGCCCTTCGGGCTGCCCGGCCCAAAACGAACCTCCGGGACCTGTGGAGCGACGGATGAGCTGCGATACCCAAAACGGAAGAAGCTAAGGCGACGTGTAGCTGCTCAGCCAGCACTCCCAGGTGGAAGTCGACGCACCTAGTATAAGGTAGTTATGCAAAGGCTGTATAGCCCTATCGCCGTGGTGGCTGCGGTGGCATTGTGTAATCTCGTCCAGTACTGGCGAGTCCTGCAGGTAAGGCGCCATGATGACGGCGTGCTTGCAAAGGTACAGCTTGAAGCTGTCCCCGCTCCAGCGCCCGATTGACTTCACCACGTCGAATGGTACTCCGCGCAATAGGTATTCAAGTGTTGCCCCGATTCTCAGGCCATGTCCTTTCATCGGGATTTCGCCCAGTGATGCTGCTACTTCATCCATGCGTCTGAGCAGATCCTTCTTGGTTAACACCCTTGTTCCTTGGCGATGCCGCCACGCAAAGAGGTGTCCATTGGCGTCGGGCTTGTTGACTTGCATGTGATTCTCTAGGGCCTCTTCTGGATCGACCGTCCCAGTTTGCGCAGCCCAGTAAACATCTTCGCCTTCGAGTGGCACGACCTTGGTCGACGGGAGGTGAATGACCGTGACCTTGTGGCCGTGCCTGTCCTCGTCCCGCCTTACATCGCTGGGCTTCACGTGTCGCTCGGCCTGAAAAGTGGTCAGGTTAGGTAGCGTGAACTCGCCTAATCGGGCCGCCACAAAGAATGTTGTAGTGACGCATGCCCAGGCGGCAGCATCGAGCGGCTCGCTGAGGTTCAACTTGCCCTTGGCTGCCATGAGGAAGGTGACGAGAACTGGGCGCCTCTTGGGCCGCTTCGATCCTGGTGGTGCCCGCTTGTCTGCACCCTTGAGTAGCGCTTTAAGCTCGTCTTCTTCCATTGTCCAAGGATCTCCATGTAGAGTGTGCCATGCGTGGATTCCCGCCACGTAGTTCCGTACTGTGGTGCCTGAATATACTCCTGTGCAGTTTGCGATGAATGTGAGTATCAATATCCGACTTGCCGGGGCGCGCTGCTCTTCTGCAACACCTCGTGCATCACAAAACACATGGAAGGCGAGCAGGCCCGCACCATAGGACTCGCGTGTACCTGTTGCATACGAGGAGACTATTGCCTCGAGAATACGGTCAAGGTCGTGCTGCGCAATGTCGCCCACCTTTTGTCCATCGCGATCTTTTGCTGCTCGAGCAACCTGCGGTCTCCAGACCTGTAAACGGTCCCGCGCCAGGCAGTGTGGCCTCAGGTCCGAGGGCTTTGGCGTGAGGGCCTGCGGATATGCTCTACCCTTCCGCTTGGACACGGACGTGCTAAGGGGCGTCACATTATCGAATCTACTGGTGGTCTGACTCGTCCCAGCTAGCATTGGTGCGGATGTACCAGTTGAGGACGTCGTCGGTATGATGTTGTTGCTCGGTGCGAGCACGCTCCAGAGCGCGGTCAATGCACTTGGCGGCGGCTGTGGGATATTGGCCTTCGCGGTGTAAGCGCAGCTCGAGGGGAGTGAGGGGCTCGACTGCATCGATGAGGAACTGGCCGGGGCCGGTGGGTAGGGGAACAGGAGGGAGGAGGAGAGCATGTGATGGGTATATACCTCGAGAGGGTCCATCTGCGGGATTGTGTGTGCTGGGGATGTAAGCTGTGTGTATGCACTCGGTGTTGCCAGCGTCGTGTAGATGTGAGAGGATCTGTCGGAAGACCAGGTTGACGCTGGCATTCTTGCTCCGTCGGTTGCACCAGCCTTCGACGACGCCGAGATTGTCGCCGAAAAGTCGGTAGTGTTCATCCACGCCGCGAGCACTGGTGATGGAGAGCACAAGTAACTGGAAACTGACGGCCTCTGCCCATCCGATGTCGCGCTCGCCTCCCAAGGTGCGCCAGCCAGGAATGAGCCTCCAAGCACGCCAGCAGTCACCAATAGTGATTGCGATCCCGATGCCGGAGCTTCCATCTGAGAATGTGGCGAGATCGACAAGCCTGACAGGATAGGGGATGGGTCGCCTGAGACGTGGCTGCTGGAGGACCTCAACCCACCACTCAAGATCTGTGCATATGGATCGAACGGGGGAGTGTGGCACGAAAGGACGGTCACTGCAGACTCGAAGCATGGCTTCCAAGCCGGTGAGGTAGGCACGTCCCCGTGGGATGACCAGGGTGCAGTGTAGGAGCTTACCATATAGCTTCTGCGCGACCTGTAGGGTGTAGGTGCGCGTCGGGTGCTGTTGCCACTCCTCGATTGCGGCCAGGTATTTGTCGGCCTTCCTCGCCGGAAGGCCGACCGTGCATGCCTGTAGGTCCCACTCCAGCCCAGCGAAGACCTGGGAGAAGTTGAAGTCGCAGTCCTTGCTCTTCTCCCAGGGAATGCCCAAGTCTTCAGAGAGGGCGTCCACATCTGCAATGCAGTATGAGTAAGCCGCATCCTCCTCGCTGTGAGGGGAGCTTGCGGATAAGTCGCGCAGTGGGAATGCGCAGTCCTCGTCGAACTGCTCGATGGTACCGTCCTCGAACTGCCTACCACCAAACCATATGCGCCCTCCCAAGTGATGCCAGCCACGCTCCGCCAGGTCCTTCGCCCAGATCGCTCGTCGGCTGTTGTACTCCTGGAGGTACTCTCGCTGGATGCGCATGAAGAAGTGATCGTCGACCCACTTGCTGAGCGGGCCCATGCCATGCGCTCGTACCAGGTCCGTACCAGTGTCCGCAATTCCTCCGTAGCCACCTGCCGAAGGTGAGGCCCCGAAGGCCAGACAGGTGTCAACGTGCAGCTCATCTGGCCCTGCTCTGACGACGCCAGCTGGCCACTGGCTTGAATGTAGGGGAACCGTCCGATACGCCTCAGCGACGTCCCAGACTGCAGCCTGCGAGCCGGGGGGGAGTCTCCAGACCAAGAGGCAAACTGTTGCAAATGTTCCCCAGGTGCAAGGGAACTGATCGGAGTCGATGAAAGAATTGATGGATGGGTTGGGATGGAAGGCTGAGGGTGTGTGTGGGAAGGAGAAGTTATGCGGTAATGTCCCGGCTTTGCAGGCTTGGGTATGATCGAGATTGGAGAGGACTGGAAAGCACCCAGGAGTTGCTCGAGCTCGTGTTCTGAGAACGGACCCACGTATCGTCCCGCAGCGGATTCGCGCTCGATGAGCTGACGGAATACGGCCCCGTGCTCCTCTGCTGATGGCCGGTTTGGTGGTGCCTGCGTGTTATGTACTGCTGGGAAGGAGAAATCGAAACCACGTCGGAGCCCATCGACCAAGCCAGGATAACGGCTCACCAGTCCGCTGGCCTGAAGGAGCTCTTCCCAGCGGTCGGCGCGATAGGGCGTGCACGGTTCAAGCGCGTTGCGCTCGAGGGCAGTCCTGGGCCCCATGCGTCGGTTTTCCACACCCGGAGCAGAGGTGACGGGAATCGTGTGCACAGCTGGCGCACCCGGTCGCTCGCTGCCAGTCGCAGCAGATTGTTCGCCCGCTGTCGATAAGTACGAGGCTCTTTTCGATGTGCTTGGTGATGGTATCGTAAGCCTGGTCCCATGTCTTCTTGGCGTCGCAGTTGTAGACACGGTGCTGGTGGCGTCCCAAGCAGATGGCGCAGGCCGAGAGGACGGGGCCGGCTGCGCCGCTCGGAAAAGACGGCTTGCGGTCTGGGTACGGTGCTGTTGTACTGGCTTTCTTGTACGATTTGGCACGGATTGCTCCTCCGTCGCCAGCACTTGTGCTGGAAGCGGATCGCTGGGCTGATGTTCCGTCTCGACTGGCGGGGCTTTGGTGGAGTGCCATGAGCGCGTTCAGGCGAGCCTGAGAGCCGCGCAAGCGGGTGTATGGGTGATGCAAGGAGAAAGTGTGTTGCGTGAGGTAAAGCGCGACACACGGTGCGGTGGTGCGCGATGCGTGATGTGTGATGTGTGATGTGTGATGTGTGATGTGTGATGTGTGATGTGTGATGTGTGATGCGTGATGCGTGATGCATGATGCATGATGCATGATGCGTGATGCGTGATGCGTGATGCATGTTGCAAGGTGTGTGGTGCATTGAGAATGTTCATGTTGAGCCGAAGGTAGGCGTATATGCGTTGAGGCGAAGAAGTCCTGTTCAGTATTCTACCCTTCCGAATGGGAGGGGAGTACTCACGTCGTTCTCTGCATCCTTCGCAGCTCGCTCTTTTCTGTACACGCGGTCTCGTGTCTCGCGTAGGATCGTTTCTGACAGTATCGAAATGTTCCATGCGCCGTCGGGCGCGTGAATGGCTTGGTGCCACCTCTGCCGCTGCTCCGCCTGGTACGCAATCAGTGTGCGAGTATCGAGCGCGTCGCAGGATTGTTGAAAGGGGTGAACCTGGAGGTTTCCCCAGAATTTGGCGAGCATGAGGACGTGTTCCTCCGCCCACTTGGCCTGCTGCATAGCCACGATGAGGCGCGGGACCGCTTCGCGGAACTGTTCCCAGGTAAGTTCGCTGTCCGGAATGACTGCCTTAGCGCTGCGAAGCGAAGCTGCCGGCACCCAGGACGTGGTGCCGTCGCTGTTGGTGCGCATGGCTAGCGCTTCGTCGTCTACCTGCGTGACAGCTGCCGCCGCGGCCAGGAGCCCCTGGTTAGTGTAGTAGTATAACTCGATGTACTGCCCCTTCTCGAGGCGTCGAGTCGCGTACGGCGCAGCGAGAACAAGTGATCCCGAGGGCGGCGGACGATCTGGGATGGGAACGTACTTGTCTCTGTTCTTCTTCAGTTCGTCCTTCCGGGCCTGCTCAGCTTCTTGCTTGTCGAGCTCTCTGCGCTGGTTGGCCGCCTCCTCGGCGGCTAACGCCTGATCCCGCGTTGCCTGAGCTTCTGCGTTGGTCCGCTCTTGCCATGCTTGCTTGTCGCGCTCGTTTCCTGCTGTCCAAGTCCGCGTGAGTACCGCGATGGCCTGTTCTTCTGTTAGCCCAGCCTCGACCAACGGTTGCCTGCTCTCGGCATAATGCTCGAGGGCAAAGTCGGGTGCCTCCAGCGTGTTGGGGTCGACAGGTATATTCGCCATGCGTGTGACTGATGGAGACAGAGTCCGCAATAAGCTAGTCCGCACCAAAGGAGTTTACTATTCTAGACCAGAAATGAAAAGCGACGGAAGCCTTGCGAAAGCTCTAAGTGCTTTCGCTGGCGGAGGCCAAGTGGACGCGCAACGAGAAAAGCGTTGCGCGCCTAATCCACACACTACGGTACTTAGACTCACGTCTGCGATCGGCTCGTGCCTCGCCTCTCTCAGACTACCACCTTCTCAACGTTTTGTAATGTTTCCGAATTGGTGCTGTTGGAATCAGGCTACGCGAATATATCCCTACAAACATATATACCGTTACTGTGACATTTGTACGTGTTTGTCCTTGAGCGCCGATGTAATGCTCACTCCGAATCGCTCGTCGGCAACTACAGCTCTCTATACTTACGCGTAGCCTACCATCACCCTCATATCTATCATCTGGAGGGTAAACTCTGGTAACTCATGACAGAAGAAACTACGGACCCGCGAGATGCGACATCCGTGTCGCCGGAAGCGCGTACGTAGTGGTTGTGGCGCGTCAGACTGCACACTGACTGACGGATCAGCGAAGATGAAGACTACTGGCCTGCCGGATGTCGAAGACGAGGGTCTCCCGCAATACGCAACAAGTAATGGCAAGTCGAACGGCTCAGCATGGTGGCCGTGGCATGGCTGACGTCTCGTTGCAGACTTCGAGCCGCTAACGCCTATTCAGAACTTCGACATGAATCAGGTACATTCAGATACACAATCGGATCGCATGTACGATGGCTGACTGCTGTAGAGCCTGCTCGAAGACACATTCCCGGACCGGCCGCTCATCGCGCCACTGGCGCCCATGATCGCGCTGCGAGCTGAATATGAAGGTGGCTCACAAGTCTTCGTCAAGCAGATCGACTGGCTCACCAAGCACGGCTACGTTGGTATCCGGCGGACCCGCGGTGATGGTATGTTGGGCCTTGACTCGCGCCACACTCTCGCTGACTTATCGCTCATTGACAGGCGATTGTTTCTACCGCTGTGAGTGGCGCAATCGCACTACGCAACAGTAGGATCCAAGTACTCACCTTTGGATATAGCTCTTGCGTTCGCGTGGATCGAACGGATGTTGCTGGCGAAGGACAGGCCCCTCGCGGTGACGAGCGCCATCTCCGCCCTGGAAGCCTCCCAGCCACTTCTTGAAGCTGCGGGCTTTCAAGCGTTGGTATTTGAAGACTTCTACGACTGCTTGGTGTCTTTGATCAACCAGATCATCGCACCTGCGGTTGACGGTCTCCTAACGCCCACAACCCTCCTGGAGGCATTTAACTCGCCCGAGAGTGCGTTGTGCTTACCGTGATGGGTGCTCTGACAAGCTGAACGACGCCCGCATGACAGCCTCCAATTCGATCGTGGTCTACCTCCGCCTTCTGACGTCCGCGCAAATCCGGGCCGATCCTGACGCCTACGCAGGATTTCTCATGCACCCGGAGATCGGAGAGCCGATGGAGCTCCGCGACTTCTGCGAGTCGTTCGTGGAGGCAGTGGGTAAAGAAGCTGGTATGTTCGCCCGCCCTGACGCACTTTGAATTTTTCTTGCTGACGTGATTCCGCCAGACCATGTGCAGATGACGGCGTTGACTCGCGCACTGAAGGTCAATATCAAGGTCGCGTACTTGGATGGGCACGTTCATGGCCAGGAAGGCAATGTCAGCTTCGTGGAGTTCAGCGATGCAGAAGAGTCTGCGATAGACCCTGTCATCCTTCTGTATAGGTACGTTCATCGCGCTTCTTATATCGTTGCAACTGCTCACTGCCCGCAGACCCGGTCACTACGATATTCTCGACCAACGGAGCGAGGAGCCCTTAGACCTAGAGCTGTAGCGAGGGAAGATTTGTACAGCAAAAATTGCTTGTGCGATTAGTATGTCCTCTTGTTAATCAGTGAACCCTGTTGTATAACCTAGCTGAATGTACGTTTTTGTGTTGTGCTGCACTATTGCGGCGATACTACGCTCCCGCGAGGAATTCGCACCGCACGAACCCGAGCCCATCATCATGGGAAATCAGCCCGAATTGCCCAGTGCCGCAACAACGACATCCCCGGATGCGCTTGCACCATTGCTAATCATCATCTCTGCTGAGTTACGCTCACCTAGGAATTCCTCGCGTAGGGCCCAGATCTTCGTTGTGTGCTATATTCGGGACCGACTCCCACTTGTTTGGTCACTGGAGAAGCGCGTGATAACACATCTCGGATGTGGAGGTATTTTGTAGGAGGCAGACGCTATCACCGCAACAAGGCATCTATGGAGCGACACCGAGAGGAATTCATGCAGTCTCTCAGGCTATCCAGTCAGATGGCATCGCAGCGATGTCCGGGTGCGTGACGCAAAGACTGTTCTCGAGCCACGTGCTTACTCTATTGTACTACAAGATCCCTGGCGGCGTGCTTCTGCGAGCCGACTCTTCGTCATGACTGATGCTATTGCAATGTGGCGCGAATATCGTACCACCACTAGAATAGCAGTATTCAGTGACCTTCGTAATCGACAAGCGAAGTAACGGGGCTCGAGGTGGGCCAACGTCTTCGATGCACTTCCTTCGGGTGACAGAAGAGTCTCGTGCGAGTCTGGTAGCAGGTCACCTCCATGAACAGATCGAATGCACTACAACGGGAGCGTGCTGTGTTCTCGGCTCCACTTCAGGATTCCACCATGGCCAAAACCGGTTTCTCGTGACTGAGGCACGGAACACTGGTGCGGTTCTCTACAGATCAGCACCAGAGGTTGCCCTCCTCAGGTTGAACCCACGCAGGTGCTATTCGAAGCGAAGTGCGGCCTATCGACTTCTTGCTCTCCGAATTATGCATTGGCTGGTATCATCTGATGACATGCCGCCTTGGTGGCCGGCCGATGTGTTCCCAAGAGAGTTTGTGACCGCTGGGGTCTGTAATGTATAAGAGGAGAAAGGGCGGCAGACTTTGCTCACTATTCACTGCTGTGGACATGGGCTCGCTCGAGACGGATAGAATCTTAATCGTGGGTGCTGGCGCTGCTGGGCTCATCACCGCGCATACCTTCATACGAGACGGCTTCCGGCACGTTGACATCGTCACTCGGGACCCAACACCAGGCGGTATCTGGTCCTCCGTACGAGTTTACCCTGGTCTAGTTATCAACAAGTGAGTCGGTCGTGCTATCGTTCTTTGTGAGCATTCCCTGATGCGCTACGTCTAGCATCCAGGGAGAGTACAGATTCTCGTGCCTCGAGGAAGCGCCTCCACCGCCTGCGGAGAACGGCGATATCCGTTTATCCGGTCAGAATTTGCAGGCTTATATGGAGAAATTTGTCCAATTATTCCTTCCCGACAGAATACAGTATAACATCGAAGTGCTGAACGTTCGAGCCACCGCTCGCGGTGGAGAAGGCCCTCCTCAAGCCGACAATCACGTCTGGACGGTCATCCTGGAGGACCTCGCCACCAAGGTGGTAGAGATTCGCGAGTACGACAAGCTCATCCTTTGTACCGGGGTAAGCATACATCAACACTCACAGGTGTAAGGTTACTTACTGTCCAACAACAGGGGTGTAGCGAACCCCACTATCCGTTGGGACTCAGCCCTAAGGAGGCGCGTCTGAGCGGGTTCCAAGGTCCGATCATCCACTCTTGCGACTATGGTGCTCGTAGCCAAGAAGTCATGGATGCCGTCAAACCGGCGTCCGAGGGCGGCGGTGCCGTGGTCGTGATCGGTGGTGGAAAGTCTGCTTCGGAGTGCGTCGTGCGTGAGTCGGGAAGGGTTTGGTGCTGACACCAGTCTAATCCAACAGTATTGCGGCTCTAATGGCGGAGCAGGGGAGGAGGGTTACCATGATCTACACGACCCTGGATGCCGCACTGGCTTCACCCATATCGTTACCCGCATGGTTCGCAAGAGGAAGGTGAGTGTTGTAAGAATTGATGTTGCGTCAGTGTGCGTTGATGCGTGCTAGACTATTCTCCGCCTTGTCGCCTCACATTGAGTTACGTACGACCTGGGAGTAAGCTCGTTCTTCGATGGCCTGGCTACAGGACTAACGACAGGCTCAGACGGTTTCTCCACACCACCTGGGTCGGATCGAAGATTGTACACGGATTCTGGGATGCATATCAGTGGCTTGCGGTGAGTATGTCTTCGTTGTTCACTTCCACAAAGCCTGATAGACGGATAGTTCAGAACGCTGAATGTACCCAGGGACTCTCCTCTAAGACGTGCCCCGAAACTGTTCTGGTCAACGCATGCAAACAACCAGGGCTCAGGTACTTTAGGCGTGTTCTATAAAAAAGTGAACGAAGGTGCTATCGACATCATCACCCCCGCAAGAGTGAAGTGCTTCTCGGATGATCAGCAGGCGGTCGTTTTGGAGGACGGACGCCTGGTGCCTGCCGAGGCCGTCATCCTTGGAACGGGTTACTTGTCGTCCTGGAACAAGCTGTTTGACGGTACGCATGCCGTTTCGCTTTGTTGCGACAGATTTTGATGTCGCTATTGCAGAGGCAACAATAGAGGAGCTCGGACTTGGCTGCCGCGCCCCTCACCCGGCCAGTAATTACTATCGATGGGACTATCCAACTCTTGACTACTACACTCCGCCTCCAAACCCGGCTAACAAGGCCGCTACAGCATCTATCTATCGCGGGATCGTACCAGCCAAGAACATCCTGCGCAGAAACCTTGCAATCAACGGTGCCATCGTGAGCGTCATTTTGACATGTTCGAAATGCGGAGATCTGATCATATTAGTTCACTGCGAACGCTGGCTATTGCTATGAGACCACAGCTCACTGGATTGCGTCCTACTTCCGTGGCGACAAGTTCCTCCGACTGCCCTCCTCTGCAGAAGAAGCCTTGGCGAGCGCGGCATATAACTCAGCGTGGCTCCGGAGGCGCTACCCGGACGTGCATATGTCGGCGAATGCCAGCGTCAGGAGTGACTTGGCACTATGGTGGTGTGTGTATTGCAAAGCATTCGCGATCGTGCCATTGACATGGAGCTGCAGCTGGCCCCAGATGCTTGACACACTGTTGGACGACATGTCGCTGCCTTCCATGAGAAGCGGAGGCAGTGGTCTGACATGGCCCTTCCAAGTGATTGACGTCAAGGAGATAGCGAACCTTGGGGAGGAGCGAGAGGCGTTGCGGAACGCGATGGCCTCGGATTAATTGCGCGCACGGATGAAGAAGTATTGGTGACGGCGTGGACGTGTATTTCCTGCAAGTTACAATGACTCGATCTCATGTCCTCCAGTTGTACTTCATGTGCGACATCGGTGTTGTATTCCCTATAAAGCTTGGTTGCTGACCATGGGCGGACGGTCAGGTGGTGTGTGTAGGAACCGGACATTGTCCGACCTCCAACCGAGTACGTCTATCCGGATTGGCTTCGCTGGCCAACATCGTGTCATCACCCACGTCCAGTCTTGTCCACGAGTTGGCTTTGTACTTCAGACATGGCATCTCTTTACATATTTCTTCAACCTCCTGGTGCACTGCCACGCGAGACTGTACTGAGCGCACGACATTATTGATCGTTCCCCATGGTCCTTGAGTAACTACCAGTCCAGGTCTAAAGTTGTGCCCTTTTCTCGCATCCTCTTTTCCATAAATATGCTCAACTGAGCCAGGTGATCCAGGCGGAAGAGTTCCGTACAATAGCCGCTGAGATCTCCCGCGCGATGACTCTGTCCGTCTGCTCCGACGGGTGCAGCTCATCGTACCTGTGCCATGTATCAGCCTACATCTACAATGCCCATAAACACTGGAGATACAAACCACAAGAAGCTGTCCCGCGCAGTGCCCTCGGCGACATCGCACACTGGGGCCGCGGTGGTGTCGTTCAGCTGGTACACACACGAATTGATACAGCCGGTGACGTTGTACGGCGCGGTGCCGTTCAGGTAGTTCTGCGGGTTCTGGTATATGTCCGCGACGAGCCCGTACGAGTTGAAGTAGCCTGCCACCGGCCCTCGTCAAACACCAGCCACCGAGCAAGTGATGTGGCGGGTCAGCTTACCGAGGTGAGCGCCTTCAAGCTCAGGCGCGAGCGTGGTTAGTAAAGCGAGAGACAACGCGTTTCCGGTGTTCGTAATCTCGGTCATCATGACGTTCCATTCGGTCGTGTTGCGCTCCTCCGTCCAATACCTGTTAGGGTATGAGTAGGAGGAGTACAGAATCGTTTCTTGTAAGGGAAGCATCTACATGGAGGGTGAATATAACCTTCAAGAATACTCCTTATGAGACTTACGTTCTGGAAGACAAAGTTCCTAGCCCCGCTGGTGTACAGAACCTTGACCCACTCTACTGCGCATCCGATGGTATCCACGAGCGTGACGCCAGGCGTCTGGCTTCCGGTGATGAGTGCGTTGACGCCGACGTCGTTCGTACCGATCCAGAGTGTATATATCGTAGAGGCCGGGTCCAGCTCGAGACTGCCGTTGTACTTTTCCGTGAAGTAGAGCGGCAGCTGATACTCAAACACAGGCGGGAAGGGGCGATACGTGAGGTAGTTCGAGCACGTCGCTCCTGACTTGGCGAAGGCGTACAACGTAAAGTTCCCGTACATGGCAGCGTAAGTCGGCCATGATGTCCCATTATCTCCAGGGTTGGTCTATTCAGTGGAGGGGCTAGGTTCAGCACGCACTGCAGGTGAAGAGTAAAGACGATAGGCTAGTGCTCACCACATCGGTGTATGAGTCGCCGAAAGTCACTAAGTTCTTGATCTGGCCCGGATAGGGCCCCTGACTGTTAATGGTCCATGCACAGCCGAGGAAGGCGACAAACGTAGAGATCAGGTGGAGGACAGCCATCTCGAGCTCGACTACCAAGTTGACCTTGTTCTCTAGGCATGGTCGCCTTATATCTTCGATGTCTTCACACTCATGTGTGCTGCCGGGACGCGGGACGGGTGGGTATGCGTGCACTATCCTCGACTCAGCTACACTCCCGGCAAGTGGCCGGAAGGGGACACGACCAGCATTCTTTATGTTCTATTCTTGTCACGCGGACGATTCAAGGGTTTCGTAGAAGACTCGAGTCGTTGAGCTTCGTCACGCGTTCCATGCGGCATGTGGGCAGGCTCCGTCGCCGGTCAGCACACTTGAACATCGTGAATGTACGGCTGATCAATGGACTGACCGCTTCAAAGTTCATGAACGTCAACCCGAAATTTATCCAGCCCATCCACGATGCGCCCGACTTATTATTGGCCTCTCAACAGGCCTCAGCCTGGGAGATAGCCACGCAGAGATGGACATGGAGTCAACTCGCTGGCGTTCAGATTAGAAGTGAATTGTTTTTGTGATGGTTTGGCCAGATTATCTCTCAGTGGAACAGTGAGTGCGTACCCATCATGTTATACTTGCCCCAATAATCCTGTGAATAAGTGGAGCAATTTCTGCAAGCTAGTTGTTGAATCAGTTAGTAAGTGGCACCGTCGCGCGTCACAGGCGCCTATAACAAAAATGTGGCGTAAGCATGACTAAACAACCCGGTCCGCGCCGTGTCACAAACGCTTTGCCAACATGCATATTGATTCGTCAGGTCAATCCTTGAATATCATGGCTATCAAGACCAACGCATCGTTGCTTGTATGCTATCTCCTGGAGTTATATTACTCGCACCTTCCCACTGATATACGTCCTATCTAGATATAGACAAGTCTGTACAGTGGATTCATGACGTACTGCCACACGAGAGGCCGCGAAGGACACCCAAGGACGTCTTCCATTCGCGGAGCATCCGTCTAATCCAGGAATTCCACTTTAACTCCGAGGCTGTGAGTCCACGGAAAGGTCATAGATGGGATACATACCACTTGGAACTTGTGGCACGGGCGAATAGACTGCTATGCAACTATTCAATACGACAATCGCGCGAGCTGGAGGAATCCCTGGGCTTGATGTAGTAAAGTGCATGCATTGTGCCTTGTGGCCGTCGATTCATTGAGCGTGTGGCTCACCGGGAAGTGGTGAGTGGCTAGTTCGTGTGCGCCGCTTCGTCCCAGTAGCAGACACTCGTCTAGCGTGACACACGTATGCATTATAACAGGCTGGCTATTGATAAACTTGAGCAGCTGGACCTCGGCGGAGTGAGCCAAGGAGCACCAACCACCACATCGTAGCCCCGCAATGACTGTGTTCTCCCGCCTTCCCGTCTTCCTTGCATTGTGCTGCTCTTCGATTGCACTCGCGACGAATATATTATTGACCAATGACGATGGATGGGCCGTCGCGAACATCCGCGCACAATACGCTGAATTGCAGTCGGCCGGGTACGACGTGCGTGTGCTGCTTCTTTCCACCTGCTGTCTCGCTGACGGGTTCGTGGGCTTGTGAATAGGTTGTGTTGTCGTGCCCTGCAGAGAATGAGTCGGGAATGGGTTCGGACTCGGAGACTCCACAGACACTCACCGAAGCATGCGAGTACGATACTTGCCCAAGTGGTTCTCCCGCGGAAGGGTACAACTCGAGTGACCGTGAGTAGTCTCATCAGAAGGCAAACCCGGCTTAACGAACTCCCACTTCAGCGTTCTTGAACTATGTCAATGCCTACCCGTACGACTCCCACTCTCGTGCTCTGTTATCAGGACTGTCTCAACGTCATCATAGGGTGGATTCTGCCCGCTACGGTATTCAGACTCTCGCTCCAGCGCTCTTTGATGGTGCCGAGCCGGACTTCGTTGTAAGCGGCCCCAATGTAGGATGTACGTACCGCAATTCTGCCCATGGTGCATGGTATTTGACTAAGAACCTCTGTAGCAAACACAGGGTCGACCGTCCTGAGGTCCGGGACTGTGTACGTCACGACGATGCATCAGGCTCTGTGCATACTCACACTGACCGCACAGAGGCGCTGCTACTGAAGCTGCGATGAAAGGATACCCGGCCACTGCCTTCTCGGGGCGCCATGGCAAGCATAAGTCCTACACAGAGCTGTACTCCGACCCGAGCTCCTCCACGTCCAAGTCCGCATGGATCTACGCATCCCTCACCGTTCAATACACCGACACGCTCTTGGCGTCCGGAGCGAGCCCTCTCCTGCCCCCTGGCGTCATCGTGAACGTGAACTATCCCTCGACGAAAGGCTGCAGGCATGCGAGGGACTATGAGTGGGTCTTTGCGCGGAATCTTGCGGGGCCGGGTACCGACTACAAGACGTGCGGGAGCACGACGCTCCCGACGGAGAAGAGTGTGGTTGAAACAGATGGGTGCTATGCGAGCGTGTCGGTATTGAATGCGACGACG
The DNA here is from genome assembly GCA_022606075.1 of Fomitopsis betulina. NCBI lineage: Eukaryota > Fungi > Basidiomycota > Agaricomycetes > Polyporales > Fomitopsidaceae > Fomitopsis > Fomitopsis betulina. The sequence continues at coordinate 137,944 of JABYQK010000098.1, forward strand.
AAGACGGATGTAGACGCGGGTCTGCAGGGGGAGGTGCATGCGAGGTTGGCTGGGTTGCCCTTCAGTTGCTTGCCAACTTCGTGAGCTTCCGAAGCCATCAACATGTCTTGGAATGCAGTCTGATCCTTCGTAGGTGTTGAAGTTGTTACTGCTTCCAATATCACTCATTTGCAATATCAGAGAACGAATCTCATTTGCAATATCAGACGACGGATCGAAGCTGTAACTACTCAGAAAAGAAACACGATGTTGGGCGCGTACAGCTCTGTGCCGAGCTTGCGAAACGAATATTGCCAATAAATGCCCCTTTCAAATCGATATTCACTGCTAAACAAGTATGTGAATAATTGCGGATAGGTACGATCAATGGGGGCTAACACGACCGTTGGCGATGTATGTCCCTGAGTCCTTCAGAACCAATAAACGAAGTGTGTGCTCACGGGCACGCATTGGGTGACTCTGCGGGGGTGAATCATCAATATATATATATGCCCAATCATTCATATCGTATGAGACGTGCCAATTGAGACGTCCTCCGGGTTCCCAGTATCGGGCTGCAAGCATGCAGGACGGGCTTCGCTGTGGCCGCTCATGTACAGGATAGCCAACAGAATGATAGAGGTAAGCTTGAAAAGCTGCATGATGTTGCTGCGCGGAGTGAACTGAGAACGGGCTTTTCGATTGGTCTAGAGGACCTGCAACTGGAAGCCCTCCTTATACCTGCAAGACTTTGTTAAGTTTATCGGATGTATTATACTGGAACACACGTTTGCCAGTCACTGACAACGTGCTGTAGATGACCGTGATTAATTGTGTGTTGACACAGCCCTGCCTTCTTAGCGCATAGACTACCGTATTGGTGCCACGGCCTCGTACCCCCAGTCGTCCAGAAGTCCGGAGAGGAGATAAACTTGAGTTTGTGTCTGATTGAACGTTTCGCCGGCATAGATCGGAGGCAACTGCTTTCATCATTCGTGAGTCGGGACTACAAATCTGTTGTTTGTGAAGGCACCAGGACATAGGCCTCTTTAGCTGTAGAATAGATTAGCCAATCTGAGGTATCCACTTCCTCAGGCTGCGCCACAATGCCATTGAGTGATAGGTCAACGTTGGCGTACATATCTCTTTATTGGACTGCATACATAAAGTCTCGCTCACGGACCTCGAACGCATGTAGTATACAATACATACTTCTGGATGAGCCATGACACAACATCATTCAGATACATTTAGTTCTGCGCTTATGCTATTCCGTGAGACATGACTGCGACTAGCATGTAGATAATCCAAGTCATTGAGAATGCCCATATTTGAGGCGACTCGGAGGGACATACCATTGATGAACTAAAGACACAACTGGAGTACGATTTGAGGAACAACCTGCGTGCTCAGGGGCAAGCACCGTTGGATTCTGCAGAAGGGACGGAATCAGTTAAGCAGTGGCAGTTCAGGAGCGGAAAGGCACACCAATCACAACGTCGTCGGGGTTCCCGCTTTCCGCTTGGACGCATCCAGGACGAGCAGCACCTTGAGCGCTCATATACACGACGACGAAAAGGAGAGCAGACGCGAATCTGAGAAAGTGCATATCGTGCGATATTTCTTGGTTCGCGGTGCTGTTTGGCCCGGTGTGCGAAGGGTGTACTGAGTTTCTTCTGCGCTCGGTATACTCCTATATACGTTGTTGAGGCGTTCTGTGGGCTGACACAAAAGGGGTATCTAGGGCCTCGGAACTCAGGCTGAGCGCTGAGCGCTGAAAGACCAGGAGTGCAACGTCACGGTGCTCTCCCGCTCCTCTCCGGAGGGAAGACCAATTCAGTGCACGATATGGTGATGTTGATTGACCAATACTGGCTGGCAGGATGCGTGTTCATCTAGAGACCACCGAGGCTGCCAGTGCAGTTTCCCAAGGTGGCGCTGTTGGTATCAGAACAAGTCAGCATGAAGCTTCTGATAAAGATGTGAAGATACGGTCAATGGGGCAAGTGTATGATAGAGAGAAATGCACGCCTTGACAAGAAGTCTCGGGTTTATGATTTGACCTTCGCTCTTAGTATGCAGCAATCGAACGATATTGGAGCGCGCGCTGCCTGTCCAACAACAGCCTCCGGTGTGAATGTTAGTATCGCAACACATTCGCTAACTCTACTATACTTCGGTGTCTCGGTGTGCGCTTTCGCATGGTAGGCTGACAAGCCAACTGTCAAACCTATGTTCTCCCGGACAGCAAATTTCAACAGCCTTCGCCAAAGTGGCCTGGCTCGTGCTAGTCCGCTTGGGTTCATTGGCTCCGTCAAGAGCCAGCAGGAGCGAAAGTGCGCGCTGTGAGAACCCCCGGCTCCAATATTGCAGCACCTCGCGATGTTTAGCTTCAAGTTCAACCCTCGTTACCGCCTCCTGCGTACTGAGTCTCCTGAGGACACTACCCCGGATGACAATCTTCCGATTCTTCACGGGGAGGACTCAGAGAAGGCTCATGCGTCACAGCATCCAGCAACAGTGCAACTGTCGCTGTGGCCCCTGATCGTCTGTTTGCTCTGCACTCTCTTCAATGTTGCGCTATACCACCTCCCCATACCGATGGCGGCGGCGACCACACCTACGTCAATTACTGGACAAGACATGTGGCGCCTCCGAAGACCGTCGCAATACATCCGGCTGGAAGAGATCGCTCGACCATCCCCTCCTGTCCCTCGTCATTTCGACAACTACCCTATCGTGGTAGTACAAGTCGACTCCGCACACCAGGACAGAGCCATCGATGGACATGCACGCAGATACATGGTGAACAGCGGGAACATACTGCCTCTCGACAAGCACATGTATGTCTCGAAGTCGGTGAGCACCTTCCTGGCTGCAATACCGCTTGCACTAAAGCTGCACAGATATCGACCATCGTACAATTCCGCGCAATCGACTATGGGATGGAGACATGCGAGTTGAAACTCACCATGAATCCAGACACAGTCACCCAAATGTCTTCTTCGCCGTTCGAGCTGGAGGTCTTCCGCCTTAACGCCACTATCCCGCTTGACAGGAAGACGGCCAACTACAAGACACGGCCGCCGCGCCTGGCGAAGGTGGCCAGTATTCGGGTCAATCCGCGCCTCAATACAACTTGGCATCGCAACTTTGGATGCGCGTCTGATGAGGTCCTGACATTCGAGGTGGCATGTCAGCCCGATATCGAGGGTGCAGATTGTCACCTAGAGTGGTGGCAGACAAATCAGCACCCAACATCAGGTCAGTAGCAGTCACCTCGTATCGCACGCCGCCTTGCTGAGATCAACTACAGCCATTCTTGTTACGCAGCATTCGACTGTCTGACTGGAGAACAGTTGGACGAACTACGAACCACTATGAGTGCGGAATCAACAGGCTGTGTTGTACTTAACTATGTCGAAAAGCATTCTAGCAAGTATGACAATGAACCGTCACCTAGAAATTTGATCATGCCAACCATGAATTTTGGAAGAAGGACAGGCTCCTGACAAAAGACTCCTTCGTGGCGCGCAGATCTGCCAAATACGCCTAGTAACAGAGAGGTGACAGTTGTCTGGGCCCTTATCAAATACGGATCATGAGTGTATCAACGAAGCCTTATGAGCAGATACTCACCTGTTATACTGGTTCACAAATTAGTATTCGAAGTTCTATCACCGTGTCTCGATGATGGATAGGAAGGGCTCATGATGGTATTATTGTCAACGGTGTGCGGTCAGGGAAATGGCTTAAACTGATAGAAACGAAGCAGGATGATATGAATTACCTGGTATGTGAGCGCACAAGTCGATTGCGGAACGGTGTGTCACAGTGTCACATCCCGTGACACATGACCGTGGTGACCCGCGCTCGCAGTTCTTTTTTTTTTTCCATTCTGATTGTTTAAGCTCCGTACTCGAAGTACATGCAGAGACCATAACTACAAGGAAAATCAGTCAGGACCTATACTGTGCCTTGTGGCTCCCTGCTCCGGCATCCACCCGCTGTTCACTTGAGGCCCAATGGGCGAACTAGGCTTCCTCCTTCGTAGGTATGGACACTCCTGGTCCAGGTCCTCGTTTTCGACTCATAGGCCCCCCTCGGGGACCGGTGGGGTGAGGGGCTTATCCCGTAGGAAATGAATGTCGTAGGAATAGTGAATATGTATCCTCCTCCTCGTCGTATCATCCAGGCCACTTCTGGCACTTCTCTTCTTCGTCTGTTGTTTCTCCACTACCAGAATGAAAAGCAGGGGGCAAACCTATGGGTGGCGCATAGCACCTTCCAGCAAGAGGGTGCTGGTGTTGTTTGCGTTAGGTTCCCCACCTCCACAGTTGGACCCAAGCCTCCCTCCACATGCAACACCTCCACTTCCACCTCCCTACAGTGCCTCACAGAATACGGATTTATCCCAGGGGCCAAAGGCACCCCGGAGCTTGCTTCCCGACTTCGCGCATCGGACTCACATGAGGGAGTCTTGTTGAACAATAGAGAGCGCCTAACTAGGCAGCCGAGTTCACACACCGGTACTCTGGGTAACAGGAGTAATACATGCATCGTAGATAGAATCACATGCATCAGGATTGGTACTATACAGTAGCTTAGTCAGACGGTCTCCTACATGTATATAAGGACCCCTGTAGCGTAGTACAATCGAAGTCGCTCAACAGCAACTTTGTGTGCATCAAGCCTCACAGCTAACAAACCAGGTAAGTTAGCGACCCGCTACACTGCGTAAGACTAGCCTGCTCGTCAGGTTATTGTTGAACTTCTACCATTTCAGGCGTTATCTTATCAGGCTTGCCTGGAATGGACTTGTATTATGTTCTGCAACGCTACGTACCGTATTGTACGCTTACTCTCTTTCGCTCTTTATCTTATCTATAGGACTCGATTATCTCTCGTCCTATCTCAGTAGATTAGATACCGGACATCCGGGCCTCCGCTCCTTAAGCATATGATATTACCGGTTACCTGGAGTTCCGGATTCCGTCTTACTAACGATGACTCACGTAGATTACGCTTATGACTCATCATGATTCGACCATCAGGTGATGGTCTCACACATGTATATATACTGGGCTGGATACGCCCTCTAATGGATCGTTCCTTCCTCTGCTATCCTGTGTGCCTAACAGGACTCCCTCAGCAGTTCCCTCAGAGGTTCGTTCACTGCCTTTATAGCCACTTCCAATTCACTCGTTCAACAGGTTATGAGCCCTGCACTACACGCGCAAAACCTAGTTGTTTTATCCCTGCAGGATCTTGAAGACTACGCTCCTAGGAGTAAGCGTAGCAGTTTTGCTAGTCTCTCAGTAGACTCAGCGTTTGACGACCTGAAGTGCCAAAAGCACTGAAGGATCGGATTTCCAGTGGGCCTTCGCGCCGTTTGCAAAAAGTTTATCCTCCAACGAGACCTGAGAGAAAGGTCCGTTGACGCCGACTCTACCCGCATCAAGTTCGATCTCGTATCTAACGTTTTTGTGATTCCAGTCGCATCCGCTCCCCGCTCCCGTCCGCTCCAACCCCGCCGCACAGCCGCGCCCACTTGCTGAACGACTCTCAGCACCAGCTCCTCGCCCGCTCCCTGACTTCAAGAAGAAGTCAACCGAAGAAGTCGTCGGGATTCTAGAGAAGAAGGTTAGCGCCACCATCGAGCGCTACCAAGCGATCTTCGACAAGAAGTACCTCTTCGAGTCGCTCCTCGGAGACTCCCAGCACGCACTCCACCGCTTCGCTGACCAGCTCAACTGGGTCAGTGACAACTTCGACAAGGCCAATCAGTGGTCTAAGCAGCAGCGAGACAGCATCTCGTGGGCTTGTCATTGCGTCGGCACTGTCGAATTCTCGACGCCGCAGGAGCCGCTAGTCAAGCGGTACAGAAAGGTCACAAAGGACCTAACGAGCATAGCCAACGGGGGCTATTTGGACTGGATCGTTTTGTAGATTAGGTCGGCGTACCTAGCGTTTTTGTTGCACATATCACTGGAATATCATTTAAGTCAAGCATCACATTGTGGCTTCGTCTGAGCAAGAGCTAGACGACAATTTAGAAGCAGAAGCATCAGAAGAAGAAACACCCTACAACTGTAGAGGTCTTCAGCATTTATTCGACGTCACAGAACTAAGAGACTATCACTACCGGCCTGAAGAAACTGAATATAAGTTTTGGCCGTGTAACACCACAGTCTGTGCGAATAGGTGGTCTGGTCCATACATCAGAGACACAGGCTGGGGTATCCCAGTTGACCACTGGCAAGAAGA